>PNEQ01028514.1:0-10666 GCA_003012365.1 Medauroidea extradentata
CTTCTGGATCTACATACACCCAATCAATCTTTTTATTTTAAGTATGTTACGGGACATTTAGGACAAGCTACGTTGTGATTCTACTTTGCTGCTCTTGGTTTATGCTTATTGAATTGTCAATTGAATGGAAGTACTACAACTCTGCAGTTTTAGTCTCAACTCCAGTTTTGTTTATAACTATTGCGCTTAGTTCAGTGCAAACTATCATCGACTGATAGAAAACAAATTATATGCCTTTTCGCTCCTTTAGGTATCGAATTTCTAAAAAATTTAATTTTGTACCAAACATATTTGTTCAAGTATCCAAGTGAAGTGAAAATCACGACGATACCTCGTTTAGTCGAAGAAAAATAGATCATTCGTTAAAAATCATACACAACCATGTACAGTACTGAGAGTTCGAATTTAAAAAATCTTAAAATATTTTGCAGCCACTTAACTAATGATCGTCCTGAAGCAAAAATAATCTGGATATCTCGATTGGTTCGATATGTATCGCAGATTGGTCTAAAACACATTCCAGGTCTTTTCAACCCCTAAGAATTTCGAAAAACCCTTTGATCACATTTTAGACTATTTTACTCGTGTCATTGGACGTGAAAAACACAATAGCCCGCTGGGTTGAATTTATATATACGATTAATTGAAAACACATTTCATCACTTTTCCCCCATTTCACCTCCTTAGATAGGAATTTCGAAAATTCTTGAAATTGCTTTTCAGGTGTTTCAGTAAACCTCAATCTTAAACAAAAATTAACATTTTACATTTTTTTATCTGTTTAGGGCCGGATTCAGAAAATATATTAATATCGAATTTTGGATATTTACATAATCGTCAATCTGAAGCAAAGAGTACTTCGATTTCTCGATTAGTTCGAAAACACATTTAAGTATTTTCACCGCCTTAATTAAATACTTTCGAAACGTCTTGGAGTCTTATATTAACAATTTGTATACGTAACTATTTGAAGTAAAAATCACAATGATAGCTTATTGGGTTCCAGTTATATAGACATTTCATAAAAAAATAATTGCCCCATTTTACCGCTGGGTGGTAGAATTGAAAAAAAAATCCTAAAACTTATTTTGGATATTTACGTACGCAACATTTTGAAGTGAAAACCAAGTGTCTATTCGAAAGAATTCGATAGATAGCGATACTTAATCGGAAACACATTTAAGGACTTTTCACCCTCTTAAATGTTGAATTTCGAAAAATCCTGAAATTGGCTAGTATGCATTTTTATGCGTTTCTCGTTAATGTAAAATCACGATGATCGGTAGTCGGGTTCGAGCTCTATCGACGTTTCTTCGAAAATTCGCTTTCCTCTTTTTCACCCCCTTAGAGGTGACATTTCGAAAAATCCCTTCTTAGTGCTCGCCTAAGACCTTAGAGTAAACTGCACAAATATTTTCACGATTCTAGGTCTAATGGTTTGGGCTGCAGTTTGATATGTCAGTTGAGTCAGTCATTCAGTCAGTCAGTCATAGTTCTCTTAACAGTCTCCCGCGACTTTGCTCGCGAGTATTATTCGTAACTGATAATATTTACTTTAATTGATAAATCTCTTTGTACACAAGGTTGGTACTTCAGTCATCAAGTGTTAGAATGTCCAAGCGGCTAGTTGAACTAACTCTGCAGCAGGATAAGTAGCTATAGCTGTCCACGCGAAAAGCAGTCTTAAGTTTGTCCCTGCCACTAACAGTGACTTCGCCTGGGCATCATTTATAGCCCTGCAAAGTTGACGTTGTGGGGTAGTTATAGACTCACAAATGTAAGAGGTTAATCGAATGAAAAACATCTGATTTACCTTGTGCACAACCACTGGTGAAGGAGACCTCAATTACACATTTTCAAAATATTCACTTGAAGTTTAATGCCATTAGAAAGTTTAGGTGGGAAAAAGTTTCGCAGAAACGTATTTGGTGCCCCAACCTTGAGATAAGTGATATGATATATGTGAACTTATGTTGTCGAGGAACTTAAGTGGAAAGTAAACTGCATAATCCTGTTTACCTCTTTTAAACGACTTCATGAAAATTGCACTAATTCTATCTGCACTGCAGTTCTTGTATGTGAGAGTTGAACGTTCGAACGCAGTTTTTAACGAAATTCGAGTTCAGAACCTCCTGGAATACAGACCTGAGCCACATAATAAATACGTAGTAACAGAAGCGACATGGAGTGTCGGTTTCTTTGATGTGCGCGAACTCGTGCCATGATTGGCTACAGATGCTCCGCCATATTCAAAGTGCGTTAAAAAGTGCCAAGTTGGCGGTGTTTTTCTGATAGTACTGAGGATATTTAACAAATTTGATTACGGAAATGATTGTGTTTATTATTTTAATGATGGCTGTTTTAAATCTGCAATGTGCCACCAGCAAATAAATTACACGCGACTGTTCAAATAACTGGTATGCAGATGTATTTGTGAATGACTATGAAGGTCGAGCCTTGTTTTTTTTAGTGTAGCGTTGTTTTGTAAGATTCATTTTTAAATGCCGCTAGGACCATATTTTGTCTGTGTGAAAGAATTTGGCACAAATCACGTATAAAAATTGTACAGCTGTGTAATAATGCGTAGATCACATGCATATGAGCTCGTGAATAGATGTTCAGTACTTCTTAACAATAATAATAATAATAATAATAATCTTATCCTCTTGTCTCCGATAATTGGAACCGTTTATCGCAAGAACAGTAGGTCGTGCCACAAGGTTTCTTCTCCATTTTCAAGTAACAATGGAATTATATATCCATATAAGAACGATAAACAGAAATTAAACAGTCAAGAATTAAATCGTCTAATATTCTCAAGTTATAAATTCACTAAAAGCATCAGTTAGTCCGCAATAAACGTATAGCAAACTATCAACAGCTGTGGAAACAACGCACTCAACGAGCATTAACCCTATTGCAAACATGGCGTCTGAGTGTAAACAAAGAATATATTGTCTCTGAAATGAAATCTCGAGGAATATCACTTCTGTTATGCCTTCCTTATTCCGTGCCTGTGCTACAAACAACTGCGTCTCGAAACGTCGAAATGAAAACCACTGTCGTAGAAGTACTTCGAAGAACTCTATGGCCGTGATGAAAACACTTTAAATTTAATAAATGTTAATGTTCTGGTCTCATAGAGGTTGTACAACTTCACGTCCTTAGAGCATAGATCACGTCCAAAGGCCATTATCACGTCTCAATAGGTTACTGTAAAGTGAAACGCCTGTATAATTTATTTCTCGCTGGTCGTACTTGCTTTTCGGATTGTCTGCCTTGAAACCTTACAAACGTAGTTTTATTCTTAAAAATCATGTTATCTTATGAAGTAAAAAAACTCACAAATAATCAGTAGTGGCTGGTGAATTCAGATAATGGATGTTCACACACAGTCTTGAGAAATAATTTAGAAAGAACATTTTAAAATTAAATCAGTCACAAATTGTTCTTACACAATTAATTTCGTGTTGTTTTACTAAACTTTTCATGATACAGAACGTGGGTTAAAATGTCATTACTTGCACTAAAAGTAATTTCTTTAACATTAATTTAATTTCCAGGCAAATTTAACTATGGATTTTAAATAATCAGCAAGCACATATAATTTTCTACATAGTATAAATGTAATGTTGTAAAATTATAATTTTTGGCACTTAAATGATAATTAATATTTTCTTTATTCGTAACATCCAACATAACAATATTATTTTCTAGTAAGGTTATTGGATGATATTTCATATGTTGGGTGCAATGTGTAAAAAAAGTGTTTGTGCTACTATACATTCATTACTTGCATTCTGTATTATTGGCATTTGTTATACATTTAAAACCACAGCATCTCTTTGCCAGTTTTTGTCATGGATCGTGTCACATTATTGCTCAGAAAGTTCGTTTGGTCTGGTATTAGATAAAGTATAACTGCTGGCATTTGGTGAGCTGTTTTATAGTTGCGGGGATGTAACACTTGCTGCGCCAGCAGGTGCTGCCACCACGAGGTGAAAGAAGTAACCGTTAACGCCATCAACAGGCATGAGCACAGTAGACCTGTGCACGTCTACAATGTTAAAACTGCCATAAGAGGCGACGTCAATATGTCGTACTCGTGCGCAGGGAGGCTGAGAGAAGTGCACAGCTCTATTGTGTACGATACAGTGTTGCAACATTGCAGTTTTACTGGACAAAGACGTGTATTTGTGATTTGTTAGACGAACATTTCAAACTGTACTGGCGCTACGAAACACACTAAAATGTTTTACAACAATGCTTCACAGAAAACTGGGTGTGCACTTATATGCCGGCCGCTACTGCATATAAAATTTAAATACTAACGTTCTGACATGAACAACACCTCAATATCTCTACTGGTTACACGTATATCATTGGTTGACGAAAAACAAATTTTGTGCTTTTTCATACTTTTGGGTGACGAATTTCGAAATATTTTAATTTCACATCACATTTGTATAAGTATCTAATTGAAGTAAAAATCAGGACGGTATCCCGTTCAATCGAATAAAAATCGATAGTTAAAAAAAAAAAAAACACATATGGTTCCTGCGCAGTACTGAGAGTTCGAATTTCTAAAAATCTTAAAACCGTTTCGCGTTCATTTCTATAATAATCATCCTTAAGCAAAAATTAACTGTGTATCTCGAAGGGTTCGACAGACATCGAGGATTTATCTAAAACACATTACAGGTCTTTTCACTACCTAAGAAAATAAATTTAGAAAAACCCTTGACTCATGTTCTAGAATACTTTGTGTGTCGCGTGGACGTGAAAAACACAATAGTCTGCTGTGTTCAAGATATATCGACGATTAATTGAAAACACATTTCACCACTTTTCACCTCCTTGGGTGGCAAATTGTGAAAATTCGTGAAATCACTTTTCAGGTATTTAAATAAGCATCAGTCTTAAACAAAAGTCACGTCGTCATATAAAAAGTTAATGTGGTCGATATATATATATATATATATATATATATATATATATATATATATATATATATATATATATATATATATATATATATATATATATATATATATATATATATATATATATATATATATATATATATATATATATATATATATATGTATGTATATATATATATGTATAAATATATATATATATACATATATATATATGTATCGTGAATCGGAAACACATTTTACCCTTTCTTTACCTATAGGGGAATAATCGAAAAAAAATATTTCAAGTATATTCACCCACTTAATTATCAAATTTCGAAACGTCTTTTGAGTCCTATGTTAGTCACATGTATAGGCCTACGTTACCAATTGAAGTAAAATCACGACGATAGTCTATTGTGTTCCAATTGTATAGATCTCTCCTTTTTTTTAACTGCTTGGAGTTCGAATTTCAAAAAATTCTAAAACAAATATCTGGGTATTTACGTACGCAACATTTTGAAGAGAAAACAAATGCTCTATCCCGAAGAACTCGACGGATATCGATAACTTATCGGAAACACTTGTAAGGTCATTTCACCCCCTTAAATGTTGAATTTCAAAGAAAATCAAATTGACTAGTATGCTTTCTTATGTGTGTGCGATTAAGATAAAAATCATGATGTTAGGTAGTCTGGTTCGAGTTATATCGACGTTTCTTCAGAAATTCTTTTCACCCCTTTTCACTCCCTTAGAGGTTGAATTTCGATAAATCCTTTATTAGTACTCTCCTAAGAACTGAAGGGAAACCACACAAAAAAAATTCACGATTCTAGGTCCAACGTTTTGGGCTGCAGATTGATATGTCATTTAGTCAGTCAGTGTTCTCTTTTACATATAGATATAGACTGCAGCTGCTGTCTCACTGTAATGTGGGGTTCACTCACCGTGTCGAAGTTCACATTTATGGGTGATAACATTGTTTTATACTAAATTACTAAATATTTCTTATTACAGCACTTTAACATTATACAATAACCATTTGATCAAGTCACAAATTTTTAAACGTTTTACTAATTACACTAAAACAGAGAGCTTCTATTAAAGATTAAAGAAACTAAATTTGTCTTGGTACGTCATAGTTATTATTCACACGTTATGAATTTAAGATTTTAATTTACATACATATGTCTTACTTTTTAAAAGTGGCGAAGTTGAGGCATTGCCACCTTGCTTCACACTTAACCACTGAAAAAGAAATCAAAGAAATTTTAAAAATAAAAGATCAATAAGGTAAGAATAATTAAAGAAATAAATTATGAATAAACAATAAGCAAGAATATTACCATGTAGACCGTTAATTATTTAAAATTCATACTAATTTGGGACATATTTCAAAATTGTGTTTTACATGTAGTTGAAAAACAATATTTATGTCTGAACATTTACGAAACTAAATAGCAAAGATGGAGGAAAACTGGATATATTAGAATAGACAAAAATTAAAAGATCTAAAACTATAATTTAACTAACCGCTCAACAAAGTATAACTCTGGGGAATGTAAAAATATTTCATACTAAATAAACCTGGTGGAAACGTAGGTAATTTAATTATTACAAACTAAACAATAATGTACACTCCACAACTTGAAAAGGAAACAACAACTAGCACTAGGAATACTCAATATAACATTTACATTCACACACGCACATATGCACACACATTTACACACTTACGCACATGCACACACAAAACTCTCCCCCCACACACAAACACACACAAGGACACACGAAAACACACACACAGGCACCAACACACGGGATAACAAGTGCAAAATCAGACGCTGTTCACATTCGACACAATTATTAGAAGGTTTGTATGAAAATTTTTAATAGAATAATTTAAAACTCATACTGTCTGATATTCTTATCTAGTGCATACTCGAAGCACACACAGTAGCCACTGAAATTGATTTTGAATACGTGTTAGTTCTATGCCTTGATATTAAGAGGGCGTAGTACATAATTCAACACTAAAAGCGTTAATCTATAATTGTAGGTTTCTTGAAGACACTTTGCAAAAATTAAACAATAGCAATCCTAGACAATAGCTTTGGCCAACGTTTTAAACAAAATTGTTTTTCCATTGTTACGAACTTCTGAGACCCAATATCTGACGCGGGAACCTCGTGCATTTAACTGCGGCGCAAGAGATTACACGTAACGAATTAGTAATTCTGGATAAATTTACTCATAAAGTTGGTAAATAACGTTATCTAGGAGTATTTTTTTATCAATGTTGGCTTCGAAAAAAGCATATAAATCAATTTATGTATTCAGCGTTTATTTATCAACTACGCACTCCTAATAAAGCCATATTTGATTTATAACGGATACTAATATCGTTACAGGATAGAAGAAAGTGAAATTTTTCGGCTAAATATTTCGAACTTTTAAGTTAAGGCCTCGCTCTTTAGTAATTCAGTGGGTTCGAAAATATATTTTTAAACTCAAATTAATACATATATAAAAATTCATTCTTACAGTTTTAACACACATATATCACCGTTTGTAGGCCCTATCTTAATTTTTCTATTGCAATACACTAAAATGAATTTTTTTAGATTTTAGCTCCTGAATTATCACATATTTTGTTGTCAAAATAAGACAAAATGAAGCAAATTTTTTGCTAGGAAACGGTACATTATATTTAAAAAAAAAAAATGGTCTGGCAAAATTGTGTATGGAATGCCTGTACACAATCTCAAATTTTTTCAAGGCACTTGGTTAACAAATATTCGAGTTATTTGCCATTTTTTTAAATATGTGAAAGATCATGACCTTAAGTACGTTTTATTTAGAAACAGGCTTCGTAATTTGCTTGCACCTACTGTCGATTCCTAAGTACGATAGCTTTTCACAGTACAGGAGAAATATGGTCGCGTGATTTTACAGTAAAAATGTAACGAACACAAAGATTTTGTAATTTGTGTAGTCCGGTTGACAAAGCGTTAGTTAGATCATTGTAAACTATGTCACAGTAGACTAATAAAACAAAGGAAAAATTTGCACCTGGACAAGATGTTTTATTAATAAATTTTACTAGCTGGTTTTTAAGCGGCCTCTATACCTGCGCTTCAAATGCGATGCATAAAGTTACGGCTACTCTTATTATGACCAAACTATTCAACGCGCATTATATTTGTGTATTTACGGAAAGAACATAGACTTCTAACCATTTCGCTATAGTTTTAAAAATTCGCACATTTATTAAAAACTTTACTTTCAGGCCCATCAATGTGGCCAAAAATGGCTTTTCCAGACTGTCATATGTGGAGGAAAAATAACAACCTGACTAAAAAATAACTATAGAAACAAGCGAAACTATAGAAACAAGCGTTAGACACTGGACTACGCTGTTCACAAATAAAATGAAATGTTCACCGCTTAAAGTCACATAGTAAAAAGGATATTAGTGGAAGCATTTCTTGCCGGCTTAGTGGCTTGCGCGGAGAGCCGAAAATACATTACATACGTCGGTCAATGACACTCATACCGCTCCTACCTCACACACACAAACACAGTCTATCTAAGGATGCACCTTAAGCGATTTAGTATATCAAGGTAAGTAAGTAGAAAATTATTTTATTTATATTAGCAACCTGCGTATACCAATTTAACGTACTACTCGTAGTAAGGGCAAGATATTTAATTGCTGACTGTCTTTCTAGATTAAGTGTTTGCTAGTTCAGAGGTAAGGAGTCTTACAACATTATTGGAACCACCCATCAAATAGCTTGGGATTTTATTGGAATCAAATAAAGTAAATTTTCTGAGGACTCGTTTACGACCGACCTAAGACCAGTGATGAAATTGTCTCCATTTTGGACGGTGTCAGAGGTGGACAAAGAGCAATATATCTGCATATCATCAGCACAAATGTGGTATTGGGTAAACTTAATTATTTAGGCAACTCAGTAATGAATATCGTTAAAACAGGACCAAGTATTGAACCTTGAGGAACTCCAGCACAAACAATATGCCAGTCAGATGTTATCTCTCCAGTGACAATACTCTGACTCCTGTAGGAGAGATAACACCTGAACCAACTCTCAGTACTACAATGAAAATTAAAATTACATTCTAGTTTAGCAAGTAACATATCGAGGCTAACATCGTCAAAAACTTGGCTGAAGTATAAAAGTGTGAGGAGTAATATTTTTCATGTCCATGGCCAGTGTAATGTCTTCAAAAACGTTTAAAAGAGCGGTGCTAGAAAACCTGTTTTGTCTTTGTCAAGCTGTTTCGTGTATAGAGGTATGATCTCACTTGACGTAGCACAACATACTTAATAACTTGGGACAATGCAGGTAATGATATGGGGCGGTAATGGTTGAGCAGACTTTAGGTGTTTTAGAGACAAACTGTACTGCGCCGTTTCTCAGGCGGTAGCAAGTAATGCAAGGTGAGAACATAAAATACTGTGTACAGCAAATATAATACAGGACAGTAAGATTATATGCGAATAGATATTTCGTCTATGCCAACTACTGAGATTTTTTACAAGGAGTACTACTTTATTTAGGTATTTAATTGTTATGTATCTACAATCAATTGCCTCATTTGTAAATGTTTTATAATCATTATCATTTCTTAATGTAGCGCCTTTTACTTCTGCAGCCAAGGGAATGGAAACATTTAAGGAATGTCATTAGTGTATTTTATATGAGATATTTTATCATATACACGAGCTTACTTACCCTACGGGTAAATTAGCACTACTAGATTAGTTTAGCATACACAAACATTCCAAGCCATCTTCACTCTAATGTTTCAATCGTTATTAAAGCTGTGAATGACGACGTATTCGACAATTAGATATTCTGCAAACATGTTTACTGACAGCAAATGTATAGGGTGCAAATAAACGTGGCAATGGGGCAAAGTAGGCGCACTTGACGTAGTTGCAGTAAGTGTCTGAAGTGAGTAATGAGGTGATAGCTGACCTGCGGACGGGTTGAGAATGTCGGGCTTGCGGCCACACTCTGCAGCTGGCTTCACCACATATGACATGACGTAGTCGCGTTGACTGACACTGACCACGACTGGACCCTGGCGTGCTTGCTCACATGGCAGCTTGTGCTTCGCCTCGTCACACTCCTTGTCTTGTGTCTGCTGAAAGCGTCGCCTCCTAACTGCCAAAACGGCAACCAGCAGTACAGACAGACCCGTCGTCAATATGACGCCCGTCAACATGGCTGCAAGCGGCACCATGCCCACACCATCCTCTGTCGCTCCCGACATCGACTCTGTGGACAGTCACATGTCCTCCTCACAATACATATGCGAGTACACATTCACACGGCACCACGCCCACACCGTCCTCTGTCGCTTCCGACATCGACTCTGTGGACAATCACATGTCCTCCTCACAATACATATGCGAGTAAACATTCACACGGCACCATGCCCACACCGTCCTCTGTCGCTCCCGACATCGACTCTGTGAACAATCACACGTCCTCCTCACAATACATATGCGAGTAAACATTCACACGGCACCATGCCCACACCGTCCTCTGTCGCTCCCGACATCGACTCTGTGAACAATCACAAGTCCTCCTCACAATACATATGCGAGTAAACATTCACACGGCACCATGCCCACACCGTCCTCTGTCGCTCCCGACATCGACTCTGTGAACAATCACACGTCCTCCTCACAATACATATGCGAGTCAACATTC
>PNEQ01028515.1:0-10621 GCA_003012365.1 Medauroidea extradentata
ATTGCTAGATAGCGTTGGTTTGTATGTACTAATGGATCAGTCCATCTCCATTTCCCCTAACCTAACTTAACTTAACCTGACCTGTCCTTCTAACAAGTCACATTTCTAGCCATGTCTCTGTTCTCCATTTAATCTAACACTCATTTTCCCTTGTATGTCTGTCGGGTATTACTTTTTAAACTCGTGTACCACTTTTCAGTATTTTTATCTCTATCTTTGCGCTATTCTCCTCTTTCCCTTCACCCTGCAATTTTATGTGAGGTATCTGTAGTAGGATGTGTGGAGGGTTTGGTGACATGTGTGGAGGGTATGGTGACATGTGTAGAGGATGTGCTAATATGTGTGTGGAGCATGTGGAGAGTGCATGGAGCCATGTACAACAATAGTGATACTTGTGTAGAGGGCGTAGTTTTGTATGAGGAATGCACAGTGTTGTGTGGAGCCTGTGGTACTATGTACGAGTTTGTGGAGATGTGTGCGGAGTCTGCAGTGCTTTGTGAGGTACATGCAGTGCTATGTCAGATGCTTACATAGTCGTGCGAAGAGTACGTTTAGTTGTGTAAGGACTGTACATAGGTGTGTAAGGGAATGATTGTGAAGACTGTAGAGACATGGGTGGAGGGTGTGGGAACATGTGTGGGGACATGTTTGAAGGGTGTGTGTAAAGATATGCGCATACAGGTGTTGTGAGAATGTATGTAAAAGCTAAAGGAATCCAGAAATGTGTGATAAAAGGAAAATTACCTTCGAGGGCTACATACATCAGGGCTCTGAACAGAGAGAAGGTTATGTGAGTAACTTGTTGTATAACTATTACTTTAGTTGGTTTTACACATGCTTTATCGTGTTGGGTGGCTGTAGCCAGAGGTTGGCATTTTGTAATGAAACTATTTAAGTGGTTAAGTTATGGGTGAGGGTTACTGTTAAATGAATTATGTTAATGTAATTATAATTATGTGGCTTTACTCTACATAAGTTTGTTACAAAATACTGCACGGTTGTACTACGTAATTTAGATAGGAGGGGAGCGGCTGTTTAAATATTTATGTTGTTCTACTCTATGATGGGTGACCTTTTGGACACCTTAGACCTCACCGTTAGCATGATGCCGGAGGCTGATGGTGATTGTGTCGGCTATCGACGGACGGCGGCACGTCGTGGGTCTCAACCCAGGACCATCCTGGCGAGGCGGTGACGGCTGGAAGGCTTGAAGGAGACAGACCCCGATTCCCCCGATACATTGCGTTATATTGACACACTTCAGTACCGGTGGGGAGAATCGCTGAGGCCCTTGTCTTGTGCAACCCCTGACCTGATTGCACTGCCGTCGTCGCTAGCCCGTCCTCCAGGCGAGGTTGTTGCTAATCATAACATTACCCCCAATGTTTCCAAAATTATACGTCCCCGTATCATGAGAGTTAGTAGGATCTTGAGATAGCAACATTTCTGTATATGTTTCAATATGTGCTCTGGCAGTATTGTGGCAGTAGGATATGGAATACGGTTGCTTCTTCAGATGGAAAGGAAAAATTATAGTGAAGGAAAAACTATGGCAGACGGACAGCTAAAGGTAAAGGTTCTCCCTTCGTCTCTTGCAATTCTGCTGTTTGCATTCGGTCAGCACCGAGCTTTGTTGTACTGCTGAAGGTGAAAGTTTGATGAGTGGCCTTGGGTTATAGCTATGACGTGCAAATCTTCTTTCGCGAACGCGGCAGACTATTACGAGTGTAGGTCGCGATACGCGCAGCCATTTCTTGACGGTAACTGTTCTGAATGTCCATGTATTGGTGGGTCTAACTAGTATGTCTACACTGTTAAAAATTTCCGTAAATTCACGGAAATATTTACAGGAAAGTACCGTAAATTTACGGAAGTGGCTTCCGTATTTTTTGTTTACGGAAATTTGTCCGTATTACCAGTTTACGGATGTTTGACCGTAACTTTCCATAAATTCATGGAACTATGTTTCTGCAATTTTAAAGCATATTGTACTGTGTTTCTTTAAAAAAGTGGTATTAATAATCACCATGAATCCTGGAGTTAATGTGCATGCACAGTGGTAATAAGCGAAAAGAAGACAAGACAAGCTAATGTAATAGAAGTTAAGTGATGCTTCCTGGTTGTCCACACTTTGCCGCGAAGAGAAGATTAATACAAACAAGGACTCGGTTCGCGCATGGACAAAGGGCCGAACAGTCCAGTAAGTGACGGAAGTGTTCAGAGTAGTGATCACATGGGCGTTTTCGTCCAACTGGTAGCAAAACCGGCATAAGGTGAATTTTAATAGCAATTGTCCGCCCCTCCCCCGCGTGCTGCTATTGGGCTACAGAGCCATTAGGAGGCGTGTCCTAGGCTGTGATTGGTTGTTGGGGTCTTTCGGTACGAATAGCACCTAAGTGCCATGAGGTCTGTGATTGGCTGCAGGCTTAAGCCCCGCCCTAGAATGGTTTGGGCAGGTGAGAGAGGGGTGAGGGGAAGTGAGGGGAGCGGACAGTTTTAGTACAAGTTATGCATAAACACCATAAGGGGGGAGTGGATGTCTGCCCCCTCTCCAGCACTCTATGCTTGTACTAGTTTATCTCTACCCTTATGGCATACCCCCTCCCAGTCATAACCCTCCTCTCCTTATGATATACCACTGTCCTGTCTTAAAGCATCCCCTGTAGTCTCTCCTGCCCCCTTCCCTTTCCTTAGCATATACCCTTCTACAGAATAAAATCTTTTTCTAGTAATGTAATTAATAAAGTTCTCTAAAATCACGATGTCAAATACAAGAGTTGTCTCTTATAATGTTTATATCTTACCACTGCAAGGAACTCACTTACACGTAAATTTTCACTTAGGTACAGTAGTTAGAGCTTCTGCCTGGTAACTATTAGGTCGTAAGTTTGAATCCCAGCAAATACGAAAAATTTCTCAGATTACTAAATAGTGTGCAAGATTCTCGAGATATCATAGTTAATAAGTAAATGTAGAATTCCTGGAAAATGGAGTGCCAGTAGATAAAAGAAATTTAATATTTTTTGCGGAAAACGGATTGTCCGTAATTTTACGGAGGGTTCCGTTATCAAGAAAAACTGGTGCCCGTTACTTTACGAAGATTTCTGGAAAATTTTTTGCCAGTACTTTTCCGTAATTTCACGGAAATTTTTTCTAACAGCGTAGTACAATTTCGTTTAGTTAACAGAAAAATTTAAATTTAGTTGTATACAATTTACATTAAAATATTTAAGAAAAATTTTAATATAATTTACGCTCCCCTAGCACAAAGAGTATTTAATTTGCTGAAAAATGTTTCAAGGTTATCACAATTTTCTACAGTGTTAATTTCAAACCGGTGTGCGAACTATATCTAATGGCCATGATGAGGTTTTAGGATGCGGATAGAGACGGAATAGTTTGAAATTTAGGAGTATAATAAATTATTACTGTATTAATATGTAAAAATCTGTCTAACAGAAAAAAATGGTGCACCTTTTCCTCCTAAATTTCAATCAAAGGGATAGGATTACAAGGAACTTACACTGACTTAACCCTAAATAACATTATGTACTATTATAATGTTCTTGTAACAAATGTGTGATGACAATAACTGGTATTATTAAATCGCAGTGTTACAAAATTTTACTTTTCGACTACTAGATATTACTACATTCAATATAAATTATGTTTTATGTCAATTATATTATATATATATATATATTAAGTGATTCTAAAATACATATTTTTTGTTATATGAATGCTACCTTTTCCAAGCGAAATACATCGTTTTTTTATTATGGGTTACAAATATTTTTAACAGAAATTTAAAACAATTGCTAATATTTCTTTGTTGTTTGCTCTTTCTTCGCGTTTTAGGCCTTTTTCTGAATATATTTTATGGTATTGCATTGCTTTAATAATGGTTTTATAATTACATTGACTTCATAACAATCCTTGAGGTACATGTATGAAGTAAAATGTTTCATTTTCAACTGACTGAATATACTTTTTTTTATTTTTTTTTTTTCGTGAGCTTCCTTTTGAATGTTAATCCTACATCATTTACGATTAAATAGATAAAAATTAGTCATTATATACTTGATATTCGACAAAATATTTTTTGTATCGGATAAATGTTTTCTCTCAACTGTACTTAGTACTGTTTTACATACGTTTAAGATGATTGCCGAAGACAAATTTTCTCATGTTTGTATGGTGCTATGTGTGTAATTGTTTTCGTGTAATGGTCGACAGTGATGTGTTAGTGTTTGAAAGTATAGAAATGCTGGTGTTACCTGAGACTGTATAAAGCATACGTAGAGTGAAAGAACCTGGTGTGAGCTGTTAGAGGCTAGCAGAATGTTGTGGTAGGTAATGGTTGCTGGCTCAGGTCAATGTTGGCAGCGCTGCTTTTGTCTTCGCCGGCTGTTGTCGGATGACCAATGGTTAATGTTCTGTAGGCGTCGATCTGGATCTGGCCTGGTTGTAGTGTCTGGTGACCTGCAACATAAATTCTGGTCTTAGTTCATGTACTAATTTTTTTTCTGAAATTTTGTCTTTTTAAATACAGACATTCATTCAGTTATGACACATATCAATATTAGTAATTTAATTTATTAGGTATATAAAAACTCTCCCCCCTTATTACATCACAAAATTTCTAATTTACTGTACGAAATTGGTCTGCTCCTATTTAAATATTACTGAGCGCAAATGTAAAATAATTATTATTATCATTACTATACGATGCCATCACTATATTAGCGTGTTAAATATTATACAAAGATTATTTAATGTATAGATTACTGTTTAAATTAATTAATATTACCTACTGTGTGTTCGCCTGCTGGAATATTTATTATGTTATTATTATTAACTTATTTTAACTGAACGTATAGATAACTGTGATAAATATATTAATATTACCTACTGTGTGTGCGCATATCGGAATATTTATAATTTTATTATTACTATTATTAAATTATTTGAACGGTACCTATGGATTACTGAGATAAGTATATCAATATTACGTACTCTGTGTGCGTATACCGGATTATTTATTGTTTGATTATTATTATTTTAACTAAACATTATAGATCACTGTGATAAGTAAACTGGTTGCCACATAAATGTTATACAAATATATAGGCCTAAGCCGTCAGGGAAAAATGCAGATATATATAAGAAAATGTACCTAAGAAAAGTGCTTGAGATTTCGTAATATATAGAAATTAACAGAAGCACGAAAGACAATTATGCCGGACCTAAAAACTGCACTCATGACTCATTTCAGAAGGGCGACCAGAGTACTCAGGTACCTGGATATAGACAATGTGTAGTATGCCTACCCCCACATTCACAAGGGTTCCCGACGCATCCATGGACGTGCCCTATGGCCTGATTAGCCACAGCACCAATAAGGCACAAAGGTGGTCTCTCTAGGGCAGGGCACCACTCCTCCCAGAGACCAAATCGCACGTCACTACGCGCAATTCGCCGACAATAGAAAAGAGAAAAGGAAGAAAAATATTCCTTCTGAAATGAGTGACTTAACCTTGAAAGCCTACACCCCGTTATATCACAGCAACTGAAAAAAGTTAGAGTTTAACATAACGAATCTCATTCCAAGTGTACGAGTAATCATTTATGGTATCGGAAGGGGATACTTATAACGGTACGTGCTTTTTTCAATTATTAATTTACTGTAAATATTTGTATATGAATACTGCTTGTACTATTTAAAATGTTACATCTAACTCCTGTGCGCGCGACTGTGTATTTTTTTACAAATTGAATTGTTTAAATTACTATTTCCTATTTAAATAACTATTAAGTATGTTGTGCTATCTAAAGCGTTAGTTAATTAACTGGTTATTTTATCGCATATCAGAAACGCTGAGCAAGGAAATAGTAAGAGAAAGTTATATAAAGAAAAGTATGTATTTAAGAGAAATTACAGGACGAACATAAGCGAAATATCGGCTCTCTAGCTCACCATATAGGGGATCGCAGACTAGTCGTACTCAGGTACAACTGCCCAAAGATCAACTGTGTCGCAATCATTGACCCACAGCTAAAAGTCCAAAACTGCTCCTACTGCCAGCTCGGCCAGTAGAGCAAAATGGGCGGTCTCTCTACCCGCAGAGACCAACATTTACACGCCTCACGCGCAAATCGGAGAAAAATAAGGAAAAGAGAAGAAGGCATTTCCTAATGGTGAGGACTCACTCACAGTTCTAACACCCGTCATATTTCTCATCGCTGCTGCTGTAACAGGTGTTTTACATCTGCTACCTCAAGATTGGCTAAGTCCTGGACCACAGTTCTGAATGAACACAACGATTCTCATTCTTAGTACTTGTGTTGCCTCATCTCTCTTAAGTGAAAGTGAAAGAATAATAAAATGATGTAAAGTGGAAAGAATAACTAAACAAGCTTCTAATACATGATACGGTAACGTAAGGTTAATTTTGTCAACCTGCCTCGCTTCACCGCTTGACACAAGAAGTTGGTAGCACTGTAAGCTGAGTTGCGAATTCCTTGAAAGTGGGCCGCCGCACTGCTGTTTGTGCAGGCGTGCGCGCGAACTGGAAGAAGCTACTGTATGAACTCTGCCTTCCGTATGGCAGCGAAATAGTAATATCATGTACTTTTGAAAACAATTTAAATAACTGTGAAACGCACAACGGCATTACATTCACAACTACATGACTCGCATTAGCGACCAAATGAATGCTACTAATTATTAACTGTATTATAAAATTAAAATATGTTGTAAATTTTTTATCAAATTCTGAATATGTAATGAACTATTATAATGGAATTACGTAATTATGGCACACACAGAGGAATAATTAAGAAATGATTGCACTAAAATTATATAAAAAGAAATTTTACAATAAATTTACTTAATTGTTTTAAATTGCTATAGTAACTGTATTTTTTAATCTCAAAATTTATTTATTGATTGAACTATTTAATTTCTGTTTTAAGAACAACTCAAGTAGAAGATTTGATTATTATGTTTATTTTAATTGGTTTCAACAAAAAAATTAATATTATAAGGAATTATACTTGTTGGGTTGGTGGGGAAATGAACTCAATTAATCAAAGTTTATTAATTAATAGGGGGACGGAGGTTGATTAAAATATGCTTCCTATGGAATTAATTTAAACATTCTATCATTAAGGTGGGTAGGTGGGAAAATTAATTCAATTAATCAAAGCTAATTAATTGAGGGACGGAGGCTGATTTACAATTGCTTGCTATGGGATAAATTTAAAAATCTGCCATTGGAGTTTTGACTTTATATTTATATTGGAATTTACAGGTGGGTGGGGAAATTAATTAAATTAATAATTTTACTAAATATTAGGTTGATTAATTTGGGGGATGGTGGCTTGGCTGTGAGAGGTGAGGAGCGAATGGCGCCCCCACCAGTGTTGTATAAATATTATATTAGTTGGTTTTACACATGCTTTATCGTGTTGGGAGGCTGTAGCCAGAGGTAGGCATTTTATAATGAAACTATTTAAGTAGTTAAGTTATGGGTGAGGGTTACTGTTAAATGAATTATGTTAATGTAATTATAATTATGTGGCTTTACTCTACATAAGTTTGTTACAAAATATTACACGGTTGTACTACGTAATTTAGATAGGAGGGGAGCGGCTGTTTAAATATTTATGTTGTTCTACTCTATGATGGGCGACCCTTCGGACACCTTAGACCTCACCGTTAGCATGATGCCGGAGGCTGATGATGATTGTGTCGGCTATCGACGGACGGCGGCACGTCGTGGGTCTCGACCCAGGACCATCCTGGCGAGGTGGTGACGGCTGGAAGGCTTGAAGTAGACAGACCCCGATTCCCCCGATACATTACGTTATATTGACACACTTCAGTGCAGGTGGGGAGAATCGCTGAGGCCCTTGTCTTGTGCAACCCCTGACCTGATTGCACTGCCGTCGTCGCTAGCCCGTCCTCCAGGCGAGGTTGTTGCTAATCATAACAAACTGTATATAAAACCAGGTTATGGAAGAAGCAACTATATTCCGAGTGTAGTAACAAAACTGGCGCTTAATAGACTAGACGACACGTGATGTGTGTTCTAAGTTGGAGTACACACTCTACTACACGATACTCTGACTAATGTTAAGTCGTGTTCATTATATCTCTCCCGATCATGTCATACATCCTGACTATACTGAGAAGATCCGCAAAATAAGTTTAAACGACATTATCTGACAAAGTCTAGTACCTAAAGCAACGCCCATACTGCTAAAGGACTACAATGAAGAGAATTATTACACTACTAGCAGCTACAAGAATTAGCATTGACGAGAAGGCTAGCGAAGAAATCACGATACTCACTAAGACTACATCGGGAAACTCTTTAAGGAACATCACCGCATTGCTGAGGATAGTTACAGATATACAGTAGACCCGATGTCTCACAAATGCTCGAGAATGTTGTGTATACAAAAGTTCTGACACTTATGGAAAAACCTAAGATATTTTAGATTCAGAAAAAAAAAATCAGTGGAAGTTTATCGCGAATAGTATTTAAAAGTTATAGCTACAGTTGAAAAATCAAATAACTAGCATATTGAACGCAATCATATACGTAAAATAAAATACCAATGTACTAAAACTTACACTGCGACACTAGAAACCACACACCAAAAGGTCAACGTACAAGAAATATATCTTAAAATAATATATTTAAATAAAATAAAACGTATAAAATCCGAGAGGTGGAGAGAGGAGGAGGGGAGGGAGAGATGGGGTGGAGCGAGAGAAAGGATAGTGTGGGGAGAGAAAGAAAGGGGGAAAGAGGAGGAGGGGAGGGAGAGATGAGAGGGGAGCGAGAGAGAGGATAATGGTGGGAGAGAAAGGTGAAGAGAGGAGTTTGGGAGGGAGAGAGAGGAGTTTGGATAGTGAGAAGGGGTAGGTGAAGAGAGAGATAACACATGTAAATCAATAAAGCCAAAAAAACGTGATAAAAAACTTAAAGGTGACACACACGTTAAAAAAGTAGTACAAGACATACATTCAAGGGAAAACAAGTGTTAGGTTGAAAGAAGAACAGCAACAAGGTTAGACATGTTACTCTGTAGGAGGTTAGGTCATGACAGATGAGGTTAGGTACAGGCAAAAAAATTAAATAAATCAAAATAAATACTGTATTGTACACAAACGTCTACATACAAGAACGTTACTTAAATTAAAGTACGTATAGTTACTGTGAGACACTAGAAACCACAAACCAAAGTCCAACGTACAAGAAATCAAATAAATATAGGGCCTAAATCAAAATATTTAAAATGAAAAAAAAAAAAAATAAATAAATAAAAGTCTTTGGAGGTGTAACTCAGAAATCCCAAAAAAAGCAAAATGTAATGTCTGTGATGGAGAAAGAGGGAGGTGCAGAGAGAGAGAGAGAGAGAGCGAGGAGTGTGGAGAGAGAGATGATGAAGGTTGAGGGAGAGAGAGAAGAGGAGGGTGGAGGGAGAGATGAGCAGGGTGACGGTAGAGAGAAGGAAGGTGAAGAGAGAGAGAGGGAGGGTCTAGCACATGTAAATCCGTAAAGCTAAAATGTGATAAAAATACTTAAAAGCGATACAAGTATAAAAAGTAATACAAATCATACATATAAGAAAAAAAGTAATGCAAGACAGACATACAAGGAAAAATAAGTGTTAGATTAAAGAAAGAACAGATGCAAGGTTAGACATGTTATTTGTTAGAAGGACATGTTAGGTTAGGTTAAGTTAGGTCAGGTTAGCTACAGACAGAAAAATAAAATAAATAACATACTGTACACAGTTATCTACATACAAGAAAATTACTTAAACCAAAGTACCAATAGGTACTGTGCGACACTAGAAACCACATACGGTACTAAAGTTCAACGTACAAGAAAATAATTAAACAAAAATATTTAAAAAACTAAAAAAAAGTCTCTTGAGGTCTAACTCAGAAATCTAAACAGCAAAATGCGATATCTGTAAGGGAGAAAGAGGGAGTTAGAGAGAGAGAGAGGAGGGTGGAGAGAGATGATGAGGGCTGAGGAAGAGAGAGAAGATGATGGTGTAGGGAGAGGAGGGGGTGGGAGAGGGAGAAAGAGAGAATGGAGGAGAGAATGGAGGGTGGGGAAAAAGAGAGAAGCAGTGTGGAGGGAGTGATAAAAATACTTTAAAGCAATACACGAGTTTTAAAAATTAATACAAGACATACATACAAGAGAAAATGAGTGTTAGATTAAAGAAAGAACAGAGACAAGGCTAGAAATGTGACTTAATAGAAGGACAGGTCAGGTTAAGTTAAGTTAGAAGAGAGATGATGAGGGTTGAGGGAGAGTGGGAAAAGGAGGGTGGAGGGGAGAGGAGCAGGGTGAAGGGAAAGAGGAGAATAGCGCAAAGATAGAGATAAAAATACTGAAAAGTGGTACACGAGTTTAAAAAGTAATACCCGACAGACATACAAGGGAAAATGAGTGTTAGATTAAATGGAGAACAGAGACATGGCTAGAAATGTGACTTGTTAGAAGGACAGGTCAGGTTAAGTTAAGTTAGGTTAGGGGAAATGGAGATGGACTGATCCATTAGTACATACAAACCAACGCTATCTAGCAAT
>PNEQ01028516.1:0-10621 GCA_003012365.1 Medauroidea extradentata
GACGGACTAAACCAGTAGTACATACAAGATCAATGCTATCTAGCAGACGACACTAGAACCAATACGACTGGTATAGCTACTAGCTCTTCTGGTGGAAAGACTCAGCACTAAAGTCTTAATAATTAACGCCATCTAGGAGACGATCGGTAACTACTGGCAGCCCTACCTAGAGGACAACAATTAAACTAATTAAAAAAAACAAGATAGAAGGTTAAGCCAATGAGGGTAGCTAGGTATCAAGACAACGGACATTAACCAATTTGGTGGGTAGACCGTACACAAATAATTACGAGACACATGCTGAACAGATCCCGGATCCCGCTCCTAGGCTCCTGCAATAGAATCGGCTATACTACACTACTCACACACACACATATATATATATATATATATATATATATATATATATATAAAGATGGTAGTTCACTGTACATGTGTTTTGGAACTTTTTTTTAACAAATATTTTTTCAGAATTTTGAAAAAAGTATCAAACCATTATACAAATTTACAGTCGCTACACTTCTGCTGCGTTATTTGCTGCACGCTGGTTTATGGGACCGAAATTCAGTGATAAATGTTCTGAATATTTTAATAAGTAAATATAGTTTGCAACATGTAATGAATGACGCTCATGATTCCCGTATCAATGTACAGCACGTATTAGAAAAAGAATACTTTTTTATGGCACACGTTCACTGTATATTCGTATTTGTTACTAAACATTATTAATAATTCTTGAAGTTTGTGTGTGTGTTTCACAGTTTTTAATAATTTTGGTACAGATATATCATGTTCAGACACATTCATCTCTGATGTTCAATGCAGCTATGATGAATTTATGTATCTCTTCTTAAAATAACACAATTTATGTCATCATCAAAAATTCCGTATTTACAAATAGGCCAACAAAAATTATTGTAATATTTTAATTATAGGTTCTTTTTGCATTGATACGTAACACATATAAAATATGCAACCATTGATATTTTATTTTTAGTAGTGTGAGGCGGTCCACTCACCACTTAGGCCTTTATTATTATTATTTCCTTATGTTTGACTTATTGAATTTGCTATTATCTGTATAATTACTTTGAGGTATTGTTGACAGTTGTTTGGCTTTTTATCTGTATCAGTTTTGAAATTGTTAAATTTTATATGTATTTAATTTGGTTTGTTTAGGCCGGGGCAACTTTGGTTTTAATTTAAATTTAATATTATAATTTGCAGCTTAACTGTTATTGTATTGTAACTCAGAGCTGGGTGTATTGTTTGCAAGTATAGTTGGATGGCACAGGTGTGCCTACCCAGTTCCAGGAATTGCTATATTTAGATTTTTAACTGTTTTTCTAATACTTTTATTTTCACAAAGTGCACGTGCGCCGCCGCTCGCTGAGTGTGCGAGAGAGACGGTAATATGTTTGCGCGGGCTGACTTGGGCCAATGAAAGGACACGTGGTTCGAATTTATTTAAAATTATGTTGTAAAATATTATGTAATTGTGGTTTTCAGAAGAATATTTTCACTTTAAAAGTTGTTTAAAAGTATAAAGGTTTGTAATTTGTCATTATATTTAATTTAGTATTAATTTTCCGTTACATTTTTACCTTGGTGTGCTGGGTGGCCGCTAGAGGCGCTGCAGGGAGAGAGCAAGCTTCGCGGGGTCGGCCATATTTACTTTTTGTTCTGACGCGGACGAGGATAGCGGTCTGGAATGGTTGGTGGGCTGTGTGGGAGCGAGGTGGCGGAGCAGCCATATATACGTAGTTAATCTTTCTGTGCTGGTAGACACAGAGTGGAGGGCTCGCACGTTTGCGAGAATATTATGATTAAGTTGCCGTGGCGTGTTTTGATCTTTGAAATTTCGTTTTAAATTTTTAAAGTTTTGGGGTTGAGCTGTTCTCTCCCGGGAGCGTCTGGCTTGGACAATGATGAAGACTATTACGATTGAAACCTAAAAGTTTCAGTATGTAAAGTTGTTTTTTGTTTTAAGTTATTTAATAAAAACAGTCACGCCAACAGGTTTTTATTTTTATGTAGACTACAGCAAAACCACTATACGATCACAACTGGCCACGTGAGAGGTTATGTCAACAATTAAGTATCTTATTTCTTCAGCTGACGCGCTACATTTTTGGTGCTGTGACCGGGATTTGTGGTCAACGATGACAGCAAAGTAGCTTATTTCATCGCGCCGACGCGTCACAGTAGGGATATTTATGGTTATAACATTTGTCACTGTACGGTTTACAAAATGCAATAATTATTTTATTACAAGCGGTGTATACATGGCGTGGTACAAATTATTTTGCAACACTGTGCAGTAATTCTATGGTGATGTTTTCAAAACCGTATATATAAATATTGGAAGAGTCAAAGCAGTTTATTTACGAGATGTGCCATACATAGAGACACTGGAAAATCGCGAAAATATTTAAGATGGTCTCCAATAAACTGTATTATATTAACCGTGACACGTGTGAACAGTCCTGGGACAAATCACACACGCTGTGTGTTCAAGCTGTATAGTTCTATCTGGGTTTGTTGAAGAGAGAAACAATGCTTCAAGTAAACCATAGCCAATGTCGATACTAAACATTCAGTGTTATATACAGCATGTTAGAGCCTAGCAAATAGTAAACTATTCCCGCGATTTTCCAGTGTCTCTAGCCATACAGTATACCTAAGACAGTTTTTTTTTAAGTTAGGTAGTGGATTCATGTTGTTTAGATGGAATTCTTTGAAACACATTCTAACAACAGAATTCGCCATAAAAAGAACAGTGTAGTAGTTATATTGTAAGTATCAAGCTACACCTAGAAACATGTGCATACTTCATCCTAGGCCGAATGTTGTTTCGGATGTTGTCAGTAATGACATCACAAAGACAGCAGATTGAAAAACAACTGGTCGCGGGCAAGGTTACCAGACGTACGACGAAAGGACATGTCCCATTTGTGTATTTTTTTATTTCGTCCGGCCGGAATTCACTTGATACTCAAAAATGTCCTGCATTGTAACAGGATGAGACGTAGCATACACGAAATATTCCCAGTTAATAAACAACGGCATGCTAAATTAATCTTCATGATGCTGCTGTCACGCACACAAGGTGTCTCGTCACGTCACGATACATGTGTTGCGTGCACTTGCCTATTCACATAACCATATTGTGTTGTGTTATCTGATAGCGTATGTTTATACTTGTTTATGTGTTTGAGAAGTTTGTGTTCTTTAGTTTGCAAAATGTTATTCACATAAAAGTGTGTGTTCGATAGTATTCAAATTGGTTATTCATATGAAAAAAGCACACGATAATTAATTTACAGGTTAGAAAACTTTCACTATCATACTTTTCGATGATAGTCCAGGAAATACATCCATAAAAAATGGACAGGTTGCAAGAAAAAATATTTTTACATACAAATTCTTAGAAATATTCGATGAATAGTATATCCCAAATCCACCGAAATTTACTTTCCTTTTAATTTTTTATTTTTCCCTGTAATTTGTCCCGGAAAAATGCGGAAAAAATTAATTAATCAAAAACGGATCATCTCACGACAAAATTTGTACAGACAAAATGACTAACTACACAATATACCATAACATATCCAAACTCCACAAAAATCCACTTATAACGTCTTCTTTTTTCGGAATGTTTCCCTGAAAAATGTAAAATGAAATCGAAATCGGTGCACTTTAAATTAAAATATTTCCGTACAAAACTTGAAGTAATACATTCTAAAAAAAAAGGTTCTAAAGTATAGCCGAAAACGGTGTATCGTTCGCCAAAATATGTAGGACCACAACTACAGAGCAAACAAAAAGATTTACATAATAAAATTAAAATTCACCCAAACACTTAAAAAGTAATTTGTATTTAGGGATTTGTTATTACAGGTAATCAGATTTTAAGTCGATGACGAAAATTAAAGTGCTGGATTTGTTATTTAAAAAGAGTAATCAAGCTCTGATAATGCGGACTGATAAGCCCTTCAGTATAAAAAGTGAAGTCATTAGTTTTCGACCATAGACCACGTCAAGTGCTAATTTTGAAAATGGCTTTGAACTATCTACAAGACCTTAATTGCATCGTGGATATTTATGCCCGTCAGAAAACTCTCGCTGATGAGATAATAATTCGAATGAAATGGTCTAAAGCCTAATTTTCACTGAACGAAATGATAGGCTACGTTTCATGTGTTAGCCTAACATGACAAATTAATATTTACTGGGTTTTGCTACTGCAGTTTCTCTCTTTTTCTCTGCGGCGCAAGGGGTATTGGAAGGAGAATTTCTTAAATTATTCGTGTTTCTCCGCCATCTCCATTACCGCTGTCCAACTCCAAGCTCATTTCACTTCGCTTATTCCCTGTGGTAGGCAGCCGGCGCAGCGTACCACTCGTGTATACTCTCACGCTACTCTCGTCGATTATTATTGACGATGTGGAAGGAGGACGACTGGAAAGAGCGAAGGGTGGGAATTGAAGTAAAGTAGCGATGCTATACTCCGTTTCAGATATCTTCAGTAAATTTAACAGCTCTTAGGGAACTTACTGGTTTTAATGTTCACATATTTGATAAAACGTTATAACATTTCTGCATATAACATTTTTCTGTATAAAACGTCATTTTTCTTTCGTCCCACTATTTTTTTGTAAAGTGTAATAATTTATTTCCTGCTTAAGACAATGCTGGTAATGTGTACTTCCAGTATGTAACATCAATTTTTGCTTAGGCAATAACAATTCAAGAAAAACTGGTTTTAACACTAATACTTTGGTTACACAATAACTAGGACAAAGTACAACCACAGAAAAGAATTTATTGTTTGAAAATGTGTCAAAATAAGTTGTGGTGATCATGAAAATCACGAGTTGAAAATATTCTATTTTTTTTTTTTTTTTTTTTAATTTGTTTCTGATGGTACATTACCTGCAGCACAACTTAATTCATTTATAGGCTGAGTTTCTGACTATAAACTGTGAAATTGGAAGTTACTTTGGTAAATAGTCATTTATTGATGCAAAAATATTGATTCCTACTTGTGACGTTTTCTTTCATACAACATTTTTTTTCCATAAGTTCCTCAGGAATTATATAACGATATTCTACTCTATTTGGTACAATAACGAGCCACGTACCTTTTTATCACCGTGTGTGCGTCCAAACGTTGTCTTGCATTATCACTAACATTATCTGACGATAACAGTAAATGTAAGCAAAAGTTGTTCAATTTACTGGCATTACGTGAACCGGAGCATACCTTAATTTACTGCGATACTATAACGAACCTGTACCCATGGTCAATACGATTATTCGGCTAAAGAAACTAGCTTCACATGCACGTCACTATCTTACTGACAGAAATAATTACACTCTCCTGCCATGTAACACGCACATGTTCACATGACTGAATTGCAGTAATAAAAAAAATGCTAACCATAGTTACCACAAATACATTTCTTCGCAATCCGGGGCTTTACAATCTTTGTCTATTTTCCGTATAAGAAACAGTTGAAAAAACAGCACGAACGCAACCTCCTAACTTAATACGTAATAGGTACTCGATTATTTCACGTATTAATTCTAGGTCAGGTTGAAAGCCAATAATGTTTACCTCACTACTCCTTCTGTGATTAGACGACACCTGTTTCAACACATCTTTGACGACTGCAAGACGGTGATAAATAAGGAAACAAGTCGTGGTCGCGGTCTACCGCAATTTTCATCACCATTTTTTATTTGTATCAGATATTTTTTTCTTATTTTAGACACAAAAGTGACTAAATTAGGCTCTTATTAAATTTTTGCATCACTCATATTTTTCGCGTACTGGCTGGTTAAAGTAATATTTTGCATGTTTCCGTTTTTACGACTACACTTACACCAACTGATATACCAAACTCAAAAAAATCACAGTGGATAAATACATGGCAAGCTACAATGTCATACTCGTAAAATTAAAGAATAAAAATTATTTGAATTAAAAAAAAATGCTAAAACTAAAAATTTAAATTTAAAAAATTCAATATATTTTTTAATACAAATAATTTTTTTCTTTAATTTTATGAGCATGTCATTGTAGCCTGCAATGTCTTTATCTACTGTGATATTTTTGAGTTTGGAATATCAGTTGGTTTTAGTGTAGTCGTTAAAACGGAAACATGCAAAATATGTCTTTAACAAGCCTTTACACGAAAACTATGAGAGATGAAAAAATTTCATAAGAACCAAATTTTGTCACATTTTGTGTCTAAAATAAGAAAAAAAATATCTGGTGCTAATAAAAAATAAAATAATTATGATGAAAATTGCGGTAGACCGCGCCCTTAAGGAGCCTTCCTAGATAGGTTGAGATTGTGTGAGTGAGGCAGGAGCAGTAAGGTTGCCATTGACCAACGTATGTAATATATTATCGCTAGGGACTAGAAAATTTCGCGAATTAAATTATCCGTAGGCTAGAATCCATTGTCCTATGAATACTCAAGCCCCGTCTATTCGTTCATTGCCTGTTATTCCACAGAGTAGCAGCTAGTGGACATTTAGTCGGGGCTTGAGTAGGCATACTACAATGGATTCTAGCCTACAGGTAATTGAATTCGCGAAATTTCCCAGTCCCTAATTATCGCCTCTCCGTGCAAACTACTCAGCTGGCGTGCAGTGCTTCACTATTATCCTTTTTCCTATGGGACTTTAAGCAACGTTCACATTATTTTATTTGTGGGCAGCACAGTTTCTATAGCACTTGTTTCTATAGTTGTGTTTTTATTTCATACGGTTATTATTCTTCCAGATACGGCAATCTGTAAAACGCGTTTTTGGCCATTTTGAGGGGCCGGAAAACGGTGTTTCTAATAAACGTTCCAAATTTGTGAAACTATAGCAACAAAGTTTGAAGTGTGTGCTATTTTCGTAGATAAACACATATAATGCACGTGAAATAGTATCGTAAAAAAAAGAATAGCCGTGACTCGCTGCAACGCTCTTGAAGCGCAGGTAGGGAGGCCATACTTAAAATCTAGTAACGTAACAAATAGGCTATACGACTTTTTAGTTTGCTTAAATTTTTTTCCTATCGAAAGTACACTATAAATTGTATAATTAGAATAAATAAAGCATCTTGAAATTGTACTAATTTATTAACTAGGGACGCTGTTATCATACAACATTTTGTCACTAACATTTTCGTCTCAATTTTAGCCCAGGATTAGCATCGCGTGCTTATTAGGCATTTGTTTCTGGACATCCTGTATATATATATATATATATATATATATATATATATATATATATATATATATATATATATATATAAGTATATTCTATATGTGTTTGTGTGCACACAAACATACGTACTCCACACACAGAAATAGAGTTGTCAAATAATAAACAATGTATTAGCTCATTGAATAGGGCTATGAAATATTTACTTTAAATGTGAGAAAATTACCCATGTATAAAATCCATTTACTGGATGTGCTAATTAATTCTTTAAACTTTGGAAAGTACTTCTCAGTCATCACCACACCTTCACTTCGATACGTTGCTCAGTTTTTCGTATGATGACTTCACTGCACAAAAACCTCAACACCGTTACTTTCTCAGCGTAACATACAAAAAATGTGCAATCATAATAAGTGTTATTATATTAAAACTGTGCCAATATTTATGTTTATTTAGCTACTGGCATTTCACATAAAATACCTAATAATTATTTGGAAGGTATGCAACGTCCTTAAATGGCAGATGGATTACAACTGAAACACTGCATACCACATATTATGTATGGGGCTAGGAATATTTCACTAGTTCAACGACCAACATGCTAGAATCCATTATCCTGTGTATACCGAAGCCCTACTATTTGTCCATTACCTGCTACTCCTTCAGACAGCAGACAGTGGACGAATATACGGGGCTTGAGTATGCATAGGACATTGGATTCTAGCAAGCAGGTCATTGAACTCGCGAATTTTTCCTAGCCTTACGTACATAATTAGAGTGATATACGTTTGCTGGGTTCCAATGTGTCATTATGGGTAATGATGATTTTTTTTTGTGGGGAAAAGTTCTCCGCTTGCTAGACTTAAAAAGTGTTTATGTCCTACGTTCTTCCTTACTATTGGTAGAGGTACGTCAATTTCGCGGATTCATCTGGCAGTCGCCTACATTTCTCAGTCCTGTACACGCTCTGGATACAGTCGTTTATTCATTGGCTTATAACATTACAAGCGATAGCTCTATGAATCATTTCCTTAATTACTACTGGCTTGCAGTAGTCAAATGCATTTCGTGACAGCCGCCAGCAAATCACACACATGATTATGAAGTATATATTTTTGGCGTTCAACCTGACCTGGAATGTATTTGCGAAATTGACGTATCTCTACTTATTGGCGTGTCTCCATATGTTGGAGCCAATGATAACTCTGGCACGGCTGTACTGAACAACTGGACGACGTTATGCATCAATATACTATGAGTACGAACACGCAAAATTCGCGTTTTTTTTTCTGACAACTGACTAGACTCCAAGTTACTGTAGGCTCGCTCGACGTCTCCCGCTGGCCGATATTGTCTTGACTTGCCTCGGAGAATGCTTACTCGGTAGAGAGGTCGATCTTTGTAAAGACGTAACACAAGTAAATTGCAATAAATATAGCCCGGGAAAATTCGCGGGTTCACTGACATGTATGCTAACCTCCAAGAATGTATGTGAACTCAAGCAGACAGCAGCTGTTTACTAGCTGCTCGCTGACACAGTGAACTGGGCCTGTATTCAGATACAGTTTTATTATTGGCTCAGCTACTTCCAGGAAGTGTCGAGTAAGTCAACGGACAATTGTGACCATGATACATACCTATAGTTGCTGGAACTCTAGGTCTAGCAATTATAAGTGCAATTTATTCCTACTGTTTGTGGTTAAGTGTAAGAGAAGGCGACAATGCCTTAACTTCACCACAATGAAGCTAAAGATGATTTAGGCTATTATTATTATAACTTGAAAAACGCGAAGTTGTTCTTGGAAAACATTTGTTTTTGAAAATATTTGGGATTCTCACACTTCTAACCACTCACACCGTATCATTTTACTTCAATGTACCCACATTGCAGTATTATTAAGTCGTGTTCCAAGTGATAATATAGCAAGACGGTATAACTAGGTAAATTAACTTAACGTCTCGTCTACAACGATGTCATTAATGACAGTCACACGTAATTTGACACAATAACATGAACTGGGAAAGGAATCGGCCATGGTCTTTGTTTAGAATCATCCCAAAATTCACCTGGATCAAGTCTGGGAAACCCTAGAAACCGTACACAGGACAGACGGAGTCGATAATCGAAGCCGGCTCCTCCCGAATGCGAGTCTGATGTGTTACCGTTGAGCCAACTCACTGGATGGTATAGTTCTGTTGAAATACCTTGGAGTGTTCGTTTCACACTAAAACGTAAACACTGAACTTCAAAATACGTCAATACTTAGTGTGCTTAATGTTTCACTTGACAATTTAGTTGACTTTCCACAAAGTGGGTGAAAATTAACCCTAACAGTTAAAATCGTTTACGTGCATCCAGGAATATTAGATAATAATAATAATTTATATTGTTCTTGTGCTACCCTCTAGTTTTGGGAACTTATAACAATGAAAAATTTTTATAATATTCTAATGTATAAAATTCTCGGGTCACAAGTGTTTGTTTCCATACTCCTCCGAAACGGCTTAGATTATATACATTCGGTAGGTCTGCGAATAGGTTTTTATCTATTTTTTATACTCCTAAGTGATATTGTTTAGTAAATACTTTTAATTTAATAATTTTAGAACCCGGTCGATAACTGTGTAAGTGATAATTGATCAGTTATCCCCACGAGTTGATGCCAGTCTGTGATATTGTTTAGTAAATACTTTTAATTTAATAATTTTAGAACCCGGTCGATAACTGTGTAAGTGATAATTGATCAGTTATCCCCACGAGTTGATGCCAGTCTATCCCCACCAAGTGTCGCTGCTCTATTATTATTATTTATTAATTTCTTTATTATTAGACCTCTCCCACTTATATACCACATCCTTACACACTTTACAATAAGTTATTTATGTGACAAAACAACGCTTGTCGGGGCAGCTAGTAAAGTTTATAAACATTAAATAGGAATTCTACATGTCCTGCAGTTCTTGACACATTAGAAATTATGTATTCATGTCAGGAAATCTTAAAATTTGGGTGGTACATATATTACGAAACATAACATGACACAACAACTTTAAAATCATAGCCTTGTTATTAACACGGCCTAAATTACAGGTACACTCATTAACGAGTACACAAAATCTGACATGTCATGAATAGAGATAGCGGTCAACTGCAAGGACTATTTGTGCCACCGTATTCTGTAGAACAGTGTAGCATGCCTGCGCCATGTTTGATTGGCGGAGTGAGTAGTTGCCTAAGAGTCTATTTGTGCTGTAGCGTGGCAGGAAAAGTATTTTTTTAAATGTATAACTGTTAAATATGTTTCCAATGCGTCCAGCTACTAAAATAAGACACACCTCAAACTATATATATATATATATATATATATATATATATATATATATATATATATAT
>PNEQ01028517.1:0-10620 GCA_003012365.1 Medauroidea extradentata
GGCATGGTATTTGTGAGTGTAGGCCTACTACCTAATGGGCTATACATGTGGCATTCGTCTTTCAGTGAGTCGTAAATCATGATACGTTGATTATTTCTAAATAATTCATTGCTAATGTGTAGTGAATACAAGTGGCGTTCGTACAACTATACTGCAATAAATTTAATTAGGTCTAGATTGTTGAAAGTTCAATGTTCACAGAGATAGGGTGTGATATGTGTAGAAAGCAAGTCTCACGAAAGACTTAAAACTAAAATGGTAGCCCTCCCGTTTTATGAAATAAAGAGAATCCCAACAGACTCACTCTTAAATATAAAGCACGTATGTCGAAACAAGTCGGCAAGAAAGATGTGATGTTGAAACACCCTATCCAAGCAAGTAAAATAGAGAGGCAATGTCACTGTTCTAAGCAATTAGCCAAACAGGTACTTGCAAAACATGTTCGCTATTTATTTACATTATCATTTGCATAGAAGTTTTAAGCAAAGTTTTTAAGGTTACAAATAACCTCGTCACAAGCCAACTCTATTTTCTCGTCGCGTGCCACGTAAAAATACCCTCAAAATATATTCCGGGGAAAGGATAATTCGTTGCCATTTTTAATTGCTTCCTTAGTAAAAAAACATTTCAGTTTCGTACTTCTAATGTACTTCATTACTATTATAAGCTGAAATGTGTACGCGAAAACGTAAATAATTAATGTTCATAGAACACTGGATACAGATAAACATATCCAACTTTTATGTTAATTCACTTTCATGCACCCGAAAATTGTCCAATGCGCATGTGCGAAGGGCGCAGATATACTTGCGTCGAGCCATTTGCTAGTCACAGATTTTCAGGCACTTTACGCCGTCACGTGACCACTTGCACCTGCGTATTTGTATATTTAATACCAAAGCAATGCAGCGCAAGTGCAAATTTTGCACTGCACCTCTCAAAAGCGATATTTAATCGCCCCCCAGGAGCGCTAAAATGCTCTGTTCACAGGTACCGCTACCAATTCAACCGCTAAAATATGCCTACTGTGACGCCCACAAATAACTTTGTGACGTCACATTGGTTTTGTGAGTTTGTACGTTTGAGAACCAGAACATTGACTCGCTGCTCTATGGCTGAGAAGTTTTTTTTATTGATGTTGGTAATGGTTACATGTTCCCTATTCTGGCCGCGTTCCGGTACTGATTCAGTAATTTCAGCAACGTCAGCAGCAGTTCCGAAACTGCTGAGATCACTACCAGTTGTTTTCGCGGGCTTTTGTGTAAGCACGCTGTGCGAGGCTAAACGAATGCTGCGATTACTGGAGCTGCAGAGGTTGTGTAGTTAAAGCACATCAAGAAACTAACAAAATGAAAGCAAGAGTACAGAGAAATCAAGACTGCGGGACATGCACAACAATCTAACTAAAGTAATAAAAGGTCGATGTAACTGTATGTAGATGTAAGTATGTATACTTATTACTAGAAGAGGTTAGAACGACCATACACTCGTAAACTACCTGAGTTTTTGGATATAATACGATTTAATAAATTATGTTTCAAGCCAAATTGGTTCTCTTATATCAGTTTATTCAGTTTGTTGTGTATATTTACAACCTCTTGTATTCAGGGGCATTATTTGGTGGTTCAGGGGTGGGGGATATATATATATATTTTTTTTGTATTTTGTTATTTAAATAATGCTAACTTAAGCACATAAAAACTGAAGTTTTATTATTAAAGTTTCTAATTTATACATGCTTAATTAATAAAAACAGATGCAACAAGGTCACTGTCGCCAAAAAAATCTTGCCATCCCCTCTAAGAAAAACCTGCTTGTATTACTGTATTGCCAATCGTTCCGAAACTATTCTCACTGAGGCAAACACGATTTCCACTAACACTGAAACTGTCCCATTACCGCTGGCACTAAACTCGGTATTCTCAGTGATTTGAGCAGTAATGGAACACTGTCTCTGTGGTGTGGTGCGGCATTGTTTTGTCTGGAGCGGCATGGTGCGCATGCCCAAAGAAGAGGGGATTCAGTTGTTAGGCAAGCAATGGATTGATGACTTGGTAACTAGCAGTGGCTAGGCTACATGCGGATGTAAGCAGGCGAGCGGCCAACTTATTCCAGCTATTCACCTTTGTCAAAGCACAGGAGCAAGGAAGAGATAAGTACTGCACTGGCTAGCGTGTCAACTATAGTATTTTCTGTAAATGCTTGAGGCGCCTGTTTAGTAGTTTCGTGCAATACACCAGATTCCTAACACACTGCACCGAGATTTTCTATCCTGTAGACGGGCCTCTAAAGATTTTTATTCGCCATCTTCAATAAATGGAGTAACATTTTAGTTATAGAACATTATAAAAAATGTTTGGCAGGTACTCTAGATTGTTAAATAAAATATTTGCTGTTATAAGTCTGGTCCTTTGTTGTTTCTTGGTTGGTATGTCACTCATTAAATTATTTATTTATTTTCGAAATTTTAATGATTGTTTTCGTAAACGGAATCATGATGTACTGACATTTTTTTGGAAATATTTATAAAGTTTTTACTTAATTTTTTCTAGCTGTCCTGGTCGCTGAGAGTTGTTGAAACAGCACATTCCATTATCTTTGAAAAGCCTTTCCGAGACCCGTTGGAGTGAAATGCTACAAGCAGGTCGACCTATAGTAAAGCACTATCCTTCTGTTCTCAAAGTTCTAGACCTGCTCCTAGAAGACTTTCTTGGTAACTACTTTGACTCCATCAGAACGAAATTCTGTTTTCGGACTAGAGAATTACTGTAAATATTTCAACGGTCTTTTAATATCATTTTGGCACAAAATTTTTCTGTTATTGACCCGAAAAATGTCATAATTCAGAGTAAAGACCCAACTTGTTAAGGATTTAGTTGTTAGGTTCGGTCAGGTTAGGTTAGGTCGGGTAAGGTTAGGTCGGGTTAGGTTAGGTCGGGTTATGATAGGTCAGGTTAGGATAGGTCGAGTTAGGTTAGGTCGAGTAGGTCGGGTTAGGTTAGGTCGTGTTAGGTTAGGTCGGGTTAGGTTAGGTCGGGTTACATCGTGTTAGGTTAGTTCGGGGTAGGTTAGGTCTGGGTAGGCTAGCTTCGGTTAATAAGGGGTATTTAAGTTTAATTAGTTAATTTTACGAATGTTAAAGGAACTCAGTGCAAGTGCAACTTAGTGCAAGAAAGTGTAAAACAGATAAACTTAATGCAATAAAGTACAACATAAAGCAATAAAGTGCAACAAAGTGCAAGAAAGTGCAACTTATTGCAAGAAAATGCATAAATAGTGCATTAAAGTGCAATACAGCACATTGAATTCGACATAGTGAAAATAAGTGCAAATAGTTCAAGAAAATGCAAAATAATGCAAGAAAGTGCAATAAAGTGCAATATAGTGCAATAAAGTGCAACTTAGTGCAAAAAGTGCACCTTAGTGCAAAAAGTGCACCTTAGTGCAAAAAAGTGAAACATAGTGCAAGAAAGTGCAACTTAGTACAAGAAAGTGCAATTTTGTTCATCAAAGTGCAACTTAGTGCCAGAATGTACAACTTCGTGCACGAAAGTACTACTTAGTGCTACAAAGTGCAATAAAGTTTAGGTTAGGTCGGGTTAAGTTAAATCAGGTAAGGTTAGATAAGGTTAGGTTTGGTCAGGTTAGGTTAGGTTGGGTTAGGTTAGGTTGGGTTAGGTTAGGTTAGGTCAGGATAGGTTAGGTCAGGTTAGGTTAGGTCGGGTTAGGTTATGTCGGGTTAGGTTAGGTCGAGTTAGGTTAGGTCGGGTTAGGTTAGGTCGGGTTATGTTAGGTCAGGTTAGCTTAGGTCGAGTTATGTTAGATCGGGTTAGGTTAGGTCGGGGTAGGCTAGCTTCTGTAAATTAGGGGTATTTAAGTATAATAAGTTAATTTTATGAATGTTGTAGGAACTCAGTGCAAGTGCAACTTAGTGCAAGAAAGTGTAAACCATATAAACTTAATGCAATATAGTGCACCATAGTGCAATAAAGTGCAACAAATGTGCAAGAAAGTGCGACTTATTGCAAGATAATGCATAAATAGTGTATTAAAATGCAATATAGTTCATTAAAGTGCAACATCGTGAAAATAATTGCAAATAGTTCAAGAAAGTGCAAAAAAGTGCAACATAGTGCAATAAAGTGCAACTTAGTGCAATAAAGTGCAACTTAGTGCAATAAAGTGCAACTTAGTGCAATAAAGTGCAACTTAGTGCAATAAAGTGCAACTTAGTGCAAAAAAGTGCAACTTAGTGTAAGAAAGTGCAACTTAGTGCAAAAAAGTGAAACTTAGTGCAAGAAAGTGCAATTTAGAGCCAGAATATACAACTTCGTGCACGAAAGTACTACTTAGTGCTACAAAGTGCAATAAAGTTTAGATTATGTCGGGTTAAGTTAGATCAGGTTAGGTTAGATAAGGTTAGGTTTGGTCAGGTTAGGTTGGGTTAGGTTAGGTCAGGTTAGGTGAGGTTAGGTCGGGTTAGGTTAGGTCAGGTTTGGTTATGTCGGGTTATGTTAGGTCAGGTTATGTTAGGTGGAGTTAGGTTAGGTCTGGTAAGGTTAGGTCGGGTTATGTTAGGTCAGGTTAGGTTTGGTCGAATTAGGTTAGGTCGGGTTAGGTTAGGTCGTGTTAGGTTAGGTCGGGTTAGGTTAGTTGGGTTTACGGCGTGATAGGCTAGATCGTGTTAGGTTAGTTCGGGGTAGGTTAGGTCGTATTAGGCTAGCTTCTGTTAATTAGGGATATTTAAGTTTAATTAGTCAATTTTATGCATGTTGAAGGAACTCAGTGCATGTGCAACTTAGTGCAAGAAAGTGCAAAACAGATAAACTTAATGCAATAAAGTGCAAGTTGTGCAATAAAGTGCAACAAAGTACAAGAAAAAGCAACTTAATGAAAAAAATGCGTACATAGTGCATTGAAGTGCAATATAGAGCATTAAAGTGAAAAATAGTGCAAGAAAGTGAAACATTGTGCAAGAAAGTGATACTTAGTGCAAGAAAGCGCATCTTAGTCCAAGAAAGTGCAACTTAGTGCAAGAATGTACAACTTAGTGCATGAATGTACAACTTCGTTCACAAAAGTACTACTTAGTGCTACAAAGTGCAATAAAGTTTAGTTTAGGTCGGGTTAAGTTAGATCAGTTTAGGTTAGATAAGGTTATGTTTGGTCAGGTTACGTTGGTTTAGGTTAGGTCATGTTAGGTTAGGTCGGGTTAGGTTAGGTCGGGTTAGGTTAGATCGGGTTAGGTTAGGTCGGGTTAGGTTAGGTCGGGTTAGGTTAGGTCGGGTTATGTTAGGTCAGGTTGGGTTAGGTCGAGTTAGGTTAGGTCGGGTTAGGTTATGTCGGGTTATGTTAGGTCAGGTTAGGTTAGATCGAGTTAGGTTAAGTCGGGTTAGGTTAGGTCGTGTTAGGTTAGGTCGGTTTAGGTTAGGTCGTGATAGGTTAGGTCGTGATAGGTTAGGTCGGGTTATTAATTCGGTTTACGGCGTGTTAGGTTAGGTCGTGTTAGGTTAGTTCGGGGTAGGTTAGGTCGTGTTAGGCTAGCTTCTGTTAATTAGGGATTTTTAAGTTTAATTAGTTAATTTTATGAATGTTGAAGGAACTCAGTGCATGTGCAACTTAGTGCAAGAAAGTGCGAAACAGGTTAACATAAAGCAATAAAGTGCTACATAGTGCAATAAAGTGCATCAAAGTGCAAGAAAGTGCAACTTATTGCAAGAAAATGCATAAAAAGTGCATTGAAGTGCAATATAGTGCATTACAGTGCAAAATAGTGCAATAAAAAGTAACTTAGTGCAATAAAGTGCAACATAGTGGAAAAAATGCAATTTAGTGCTAAAAGTGCAACTTAGTGCAAGAAAGTGCAACATAGTTTAAGAAAGTGCAACTTAGTGCAGAAAGTGCAACTTAGTGCAGGAATGTACAACTAAGAACAAGAATGTACAACGTCGTTCACGAAAGTACTACTTAGTGTTACAAAGTGCAATAAGGTTTACGTTAGGTCGGGTTAAGTTAGATCAGGTAAGGTTAGATAAGGTTAGGTTTGGTCAGGTTAGGTCGGGTTAGGTTAGGTCGGGTTAGGTTAGGTCGGGTTAGGTTAGGTCGGGTTAGGTTAGGTCGGGTTAGGTTAGGTCGGGTTAGGTTAGGTCTGGTTAGGTTAGGTCGGGTTAGGTTATGTCAGGTTATGTTAGTTCAGGTTAGGTTAGGTCGAGTTAGGTTAGGTCGGGTTAGGTTAGGTCGTGTTAGTTTAGGTCGGGTTAGGTTAGGTCGGGTTAGGTCGTGTTAGTTTAGTTCGGAGTAGGTTAGGTCGGGTTAGGCTAGCTTCTGCTAATTAGGGGTATTTAAGTTCAACTAATTAATTTTATGAATGTTGAAGGGACTCAGTGCAAGTGCAACTTAGTGCAAGAAAGTGTAAAACAGATATACTTAATGCAATAAAGTGCAACATAGTGCAATAAAGTGCAACAAAGTGCAAGAAAGTGACTTATTGAAAGAAAATGTATAAATAGTGCATTTAAGTGCAATATAGTACATTTAAAGTGCAACATAGTGAAAATAACTGCAAATAGATAAAGAAATTGTAAAATAGTGAACAAAGTGCAACATAATGCAATAAAGTGCGACTTAGTGCAAAATGTCCTCCTTAGTGCAAAAAGTGCACCTTAGTGCTAAGAAGTGCCACTTAGTGCAAGAAAGTGCAACATAGTGGAATAATGTACACCAAGTGCAAGAAAGTGCAACATATTGCAAGAAAATGCATAAATAGTGCACTGATGTGCAATATAGTGCATTAAAGTGCAAAATAGTGCAAGAAAGTGCAACATAGTGCAATAAAGTGTTACTTAATGCAATAAAGTGCAACTTAGTGAAAAAAGTGCAACTAAGTGAAAAAAGTGCAACTAAGTGCAAAAAGTGCAACTTAGTGAAAAAAGTGCAACTAAGTGCAAAAAGTGCAACTTAGTGCAAAAAGTGCACCTTAGTGCAAAGAAGTGCCACTTAGTACAAGAAAGGCATCTTAGTGCAAGAAAGTGCAACTTAGTGCATGAAAGTGTAACTAAGTGCAAGAAAGTGTAACTTAGTGCAAGAAAGTGCAACTTAGTGCAAGAAAGAGAAACTTAGTGACTGAAAGTGCAATTTAGTGTCAGAATGTACAACTTCGTTCACGAAAATACTACTTAGTGCTACAAAGTGCAATAAGGTTTAGGTTAGGTCGGGTTTATAGATCAGATTAGGTTAGATAAGGTTAGGTCATGTTAGGTTAGGTTTGGTTAGGTTAGGTCAGGTTAGGTTTGCTCGGGTTAGGTTAGGTCGGGTTAGGTTAGGTCGGGTTAGGTTATGTCGGGTTAGGTTAGGTCGGGTTAGGTTAGGTCTGGTTAGGTTAGGTCGGGTTAGGTTAGGTCGGGTTATGTTATTTCTGATTAGGTTAGGTTAGACAGGGTTATGTTAGGTCTTGTTAGTTTAGGTCGGGTTAGGTTAGGTCGTGTTAGTTTAGGTCGGGTTAGGTTAGGTCGGGTTAGGTTAGGTCGGGTTATGTCGTGTTAGGTTAGGTCGTTTTAGGTTAGTTCGGTGTAGCTTAGGTCGCGGTAGGCTAGATTCTGTTAATTAGTAGTTTTTAAGTTTAATTAGTTAATTTATAGAACGTTGAAGGAACTCAGAGCAAGTGCAATTTAGTGCAAGAAAGTGTAAAACAGATAAACTTAATGCAATAAAGTGGAACATAGTGCAATAAAGTGCAACAATGTGCAAGAAAGTGCAACTTAATGCAAGAAAATGCATAAATAGTGCATTAAATTGCAATATAGTGCATCAAAAAGCAACATCGTGAAAAAAAGTTCAAATAGTCCATGAAAGTGCAAAATAGTGCAAAAAGTGCAACATAGTGCAATAAAGTACAACATAGTACAGTAAAGTGCAACATAGTGCAATAAAGTGCAACTTAGTGCAACAAAGTGCAACTTAGTGCAACAAAGTGCATCTTAGTGCAAAAAAGTTCGACTTAGTGCAAGAAAGTACAACTCAGTGCAAGAAAGTGCAACTTGATGCTAGAATGTATAACTTCGTGCAAGAAAGTAATACTTAGTGCTACAAAGTGCAATAAAGTTTAGTTTAGGTCGGGTTAAGTTAGATCAGGTTAGTTTAGATAAGGTTAGGTTTGGTCATGTTAGGTTAGGTTTGGTTAGGTTAGGTCAGGTTAGGTTAGGTTAAGTTAGACCTGGTTAGGTTAGTTCGGGTTAGGTTTGGTCGGGTCAGGTTAGTTCGGCTTAGGTTAGGTCGGGTTATGTTAGGTCAGGGGAGGTCGAGTTAGGTTAGGTCGGGTTTTGTTATGTCGGGTTATGTTAGGACAGGTTAGGTTTGGTCGAGTTAGGTTAGGTCGGGTTAGGTTAGGTCGTGTTAGGTTAGGTCGGGTTAGGTTAGGTCGGTTTACGATGTGTTAGGTTAGGTCGTGTTAGTTTATTTCGGGGTAGGTTAGGTCGGGTTAAGCTAGCTTCTGTTAATTAGGGATATATAAGTTTAATTAGTCAATTTTATGAATTTGAAGGAACTCAGTACATGTGCAACTTGGTGCAAAGAAATACCAATCAGATAATTTTACTGCAATAAAGTGCAACATAGTGCAATAAAGTGCAACAAAGTGCAAGAAAGTGCAACTTATTGCAAGAAAATGCATAAATAGTGCATTGAAGTGCAATATAGTGATTTAAAGTGCAAAATAGTACAAGAAAGTGCAACTTAGTGCAAGAATGTGCAACTTAGTGCAAGAAAGTGCAACTTAGTGCAAGAAAGTGCAACTTAATGCCAGAATGTATAACATTGTGCACGAAAGTATTACTTAGTGCTACAGAGTGCAATAAAGTTTAGGTTAGGTCGGGTTAAATTAGATCAGGTTAGCGTAGATAAGGTTAGGTTTGTTCAGGTTTGGTTAGGTCGGGTTAAGTTAGATCAGTTTAGTTTAGATAAGGTTAGGTTAGGTTGGGTTAGGTTAGGTTGGGTTAGGTTAGGTCATGTTAGGTTAGGTCGGGTTAGGTTAGGTCGGGTTAGTTTAGGTCGGGTTAGGTTAGGTCGGGTTAGGTTAGGTCGGGTTAGGTTATGTCGGGTTATGTTAGGACAGGTTAGATTTGGTCGAGTTAGGTGAGGTCGGGTTAGGTTAGGTCGTGTTAGGTTAGGTCGGGTTAGGTTAGGTCGGTTTACGGTGTGTTATGTTAGGTAGTGTTAGTTTTGTTCGGGAAAGGTTAGGTCTGGTTAGGATAGCTTCTGCTAATTAGGGATATTAAAGTTTAATTAGTCAATTTATGAATGTTGAAGGAACTCAGTGCATGTGCAACATAGTGCAAGAAAGTGCAAAATAGATAATCTTAATGCAATAAAGTGCAACGTGGTGCAATAAAGTGCAACAAAGTGCAAGAAAGTGGCTTATTGAATAAAAATGTATAAATAGTGCATTTAAGTGCAATATACTACATTAAAGTGCAACATAGTGAAAATAACTGCAAATTGATCAAGAAAGTATTAAATAGTGCAAAAAGTGCAACATAGTGCAATAAAGAGCAACTTAGCGCAAGAAAGTGCAACTTAGTGCAATAAAGTGTAACTTAGTGCAATAAAGTTCAACTTAGTGACAGAAAGTTCAATCTTAGTGCCAGAATGTGCAACATCGTTCACGAAAGTACTAATTAGTGCTACAAAGTGCAATAAGGTTTAGGTTAGGTCGGGTTAAGTTCGATCAGGTAAGGTTAGATAAGGTTAGGTTGGGTTAGGTTAGGTCAGGTTAGGTTAGGTCGGGTAAGGTTAGGTCGGGTTAGGTTAGGTCGGGTTAGGTTAGGTCTGGTTAGGTAAGGTCGAGTTAGGTTAGGTCGGGTTAGGTTAGGTCGGGTTAGGTTAGGTCGGTTTACTTCGTGTTAGGTTTATTCGTGTTATGTTAGTTCCAGGGTAGGTTAGCTCGGGTTAGGCTAGCTTCTGTTAATTAGGGATATTTAAGTTTAATTAGTCAGTTTTATAAATGTTGAAGTAACTTAGTGCATGTGCAACTTAGTGCAAGAAAGTGCAAAACAGGTAAACATAATGCAATTAAGTGCAACATAGTGCAATAAAGTGCAACAAAGTGCAAGAAAGTGCAACTTAACGCAAGAAAATGCATAAATAGTGCATTGAAGAACAATATATTGCATTAAAGTGCAAAATATTGCAAGAAAAAACAACTTAGTGCAATAATGTGTTACTTAGTGCAATAAAGTTCAAGTTAGTGAAAAAAATTGCAACTTAGTGCAAAAAGTGCAACTTAGTGCAAAAAGTGCAACTTAGTGCAAAAAGTGCAATTTAGTGCAAAAAGTGCAACTTAGTACCAGAAAGTGCAACTTAGTGCAAGAAAGTGCAACATAGTGCAAGAAAGTGCAACTTAGTGCAGAAAGTGCCACTTAGTGCAGGAATGTACAACTAAGAGCAAGAATGTACAACTTCGAGCACGAAAGTGCTACTTAGTGCTACAAAGTGCAATAAAGTTTAGGTTCGGTCGGGTTAAGTTAGATCGGTTTAGGTTAGATAAAGTTAGGTTTGGTCAGGATAGTTTAGGTTGGGTTAGGTTAGGTCAGGTTAGGTTAGGTCGTGTTAGGTTAGGTCGGGTTA
>PNEQ01028518.1:0-10620 GCA_003012365.1 Medauroidea extradentata
TATATATATATATATATATATATATATATATATATATATATATATATATATATATATATATATATATATATATATATATACACACACGTGCCTTCTATTTTATTAACGTATTGATACATACATTTTCTACATACCACGTAATGGTCAAGTTCATCGCTCTGAAGCACAGTTACTACGACAATCATGTGACAATCAGTACCTGACCTTGATTTGACGACATAGTGGTACCAGGGTAGGACAACCAACATGAAACCGTAACAGAATACAGAGCATGTTCTGATACGTTCCTAGACAAGATTTTGGGGACCTGCAATTCTAAAAGAGTCCCTTCTAGTGTGCAGTGAAATGTAGCGAGCATTAGCAGAAAATATGAATGGAAACTGTTACGAAACTGGGCATCGTGTGCAGTGGACTTAAGGAGAAACGTAGCATGAATTTGAAAACAGTTCATCAAACAGAGAGCTCTTATATCATAATTGAATAAGATGAAATACTACAACCCCAATCCACATTTCCTGTCATAAAAAATAGCCTGCTACAGTTGAGCACTTTTAAATGTGAGCACATGTCTAATATTTGTAATTTTTAAATTAGTTTCTGGCGACATTAAATTAATAGAAATCACACGTGTCATTACAAAATAACAACATGACATGAAAATTTTAATTATATTTCTAATGATCACACAGCTAACAAAAACCACATCACTTTCAGAAACAAGATAGTTACTGTACGAGCTAAAATAAACGGGTTTCTTTCAATTTTTAATAAATAAATAGTGTTGAACGTTGTTTTTATTTGTATCTTGCATGTAAATCCTTCAACAAAACAACAGAAATTGAGTATTCTCAAAATTAGCTACGCAAATCCTCATCCGTTCCTCTTGTCGTTTTGTAATTTAGCGAAAAAATTACTATTTTTTTACATTTACTACTAGGCAGTTTAACGTAGTGTGACATTTGTCATAGTTTTCGCGTAATGGCTTGTTAAAGTCAAAATCTGTAGATTTCCGTTTTACGGACTACACTAAAACCAACTGATATACCAAAATGAAAAAAAAAAAAAAAAAATCACATTGGATAATGACGTCGCAGGCTAAAATTTCACGTACATTAAAACAAAGAATAAAAACTTTTTGTATTTAAATAAAAATGCTAAAATTTAAAATAAAAATTTTAAACATTCTATATTTTTTAAATAGAAAAATGTTTTATTTTGTGGTTTTAACATAGCTGAACTTGTAGCCTACAACATCGTTATTTATTCACTGTGAATTTTTTCAGTTTGGTAAGTGAGTTGGAAATAATGTCGTCCTTAAAACGGAAATATGGCAATTTTGGCTTTAACGAGCCATTACGCAAATAATTTGCAACATAAAACATTTTTAAAAGAGCAAAATTTAGTCACATTTTGTGTTTAAACAAGAAAATAAATGTCTGGTACAAATACAAAAATAAAAACATGGTAATGGAAATTTATGTCCCCCGCGCCCTTAACGCAAACGTGATCGCCAAACTGCGTGAACTTTAATGCAATAAATAATATGCTGGAACAGAATTTCAAATTGCGGAGAAAAAATTGGGAGAAAGGTTATTTGAATTTTGTATGTTAAATATAAAATCACATTTACAGAACATTATGTGAAAATAATTGACGAAAATGCTTCTAAATTAATAAATGAAAACTAAACTTTGCTAAACTACAACAAACAATTGAAACATTTCAAAGGAATCACACTATGCAGAAATATGTTGTTATTTTATTGTATTTTTATTTTTAGTCCTCGCGTTCCGTCTAGTTTAGATAGATGTTCAGGTATTACTTTGTCTTCTCTATATACAATATGTCCCATAAGTCTGGTCTCATAGGAAAAGTCGATCTCGTTAAGAAAGTTAAAAAAAAGTGAAATGTAATGAAATGTAACATTACTGCTGTGTGCCGCTCCTTCCCGCCGGCCATGTTACATCGTGTACAAAGAAATTTGAACCATCTCATACGCATGTGCAAAGCTAAGTTAAAGTGTAGAACCCTAATAAATTTTGGTTCATCGTACAAGTATGCCTAACAAATATTTAACCAAACTTTCAGGTTAACTTCTGATTACCTTGTTACTAATGTAACATTTATTAAATATATCTAAGTCCTTGACTTCAACACTCCTTTAAGGAGAAGAAGTTGGCTGAAATTATTTCGTTTCGTTATCTCGTAAATATCCATCAGTGCACCAACCTTGTGGATTCAAAGAAAGTGATGAAAGACAGAAGACTTATGACGAGCAATACGTTGCTGCCAGGAACCACTTCAGAGTTGATCAGAAAACCGCCCCTTGACACTACAATTTACGGGGCTGTGGTAGATACGATTCCAAGAGGTAATTTGTCAACTCTCTAGGGAGGATCACTCAGAAACGAAGACCCGAAACGTTTCCTGAAACACGGGAGAAAAACATTATGAGCAGCGACTTCTTCCTGGCACAATTCTAGTCCGAAAAAAATACAGGAGACCTGGCCAGGGATTTAATTTGGAACTCCTTGGAGAGACGGCGAATACACTTAATTATTTTACCACTGTGCCCCCTGTATTATGATTGTAGTTTGTGCATACTGATCAAAATTGTGTTTACCTGCATGAATCTCATTGAATTAGTTGGAAAGTTATGTGCAAGAAAGAGTTAACCTTCAAATCGATAAACAAAGAAAAACGAAAATGTGATTTTGTGTTGTTGTTAAGACAAAATGCTGTGACATTATTTTTGTAGTAAGAGGATATCAGCTTAATAGGGTTTTAACATTTCTCTAGGCACCTATATTATTTTGTTACGTATACATGGAGATGTAGGTTAAAGTATTTTGCATAACACGTTTTGGCAAAAATAACCAATTCTCGTAGTTATTTTTTAATGCACACCTCACCCAAACTCAACAAACACAAACTCTTCGAGTCTTACACGGGAGAGGAATCTGGTAAATTGTAGTAGGTATGGTCGTTGATGTTGTATCACCACAATCTACTGATATTGTTCACTCTTTATTATTGCACGCATCGCAGTAGCATCACCTGTTCTTTCATAATCATCCTTCAAACGTCATGATGAATTCCACACTCTTGAAACTCCGCTGATTAAATCGTATACAGATCCTACGCACGTATACTTGTTATTTCCTACTATTAAAATTATTGTAATCTACTTTATTTCTCAGCGGACCCCTCTCTGCTGCGTTGCCTCATTGATACCCGCAACCATTAGTTATTGGGAGTTGTGCGTGTTGCCCGCCTGACAGGGATTTAACGCACTTCAGTATTTGTATTTAAATAAAATAATAACTCAGAAATGCGGTGTAAGTCACCTTGTTCACACGAAATTTCCGTTTTCGTTAATTGTAACATGTACATTCATACCCACGTGGTACCTGGGCCAGAATACAGGTTTGTAACTAAGTACTGACGTGCTAGGCATGTACCTTCGCACCTAATTCAAGTTCATTTTGAACGAAAACCGTGTGTGTACTTTGCACTTGAAACAAGAGGACCGATTATGTTACACACGACATGCTGCACAATTAATCGTCTTCCAGACAGTACAAAAGTTGCATGCAATTATGGTGTAGATACCCGTTATTTTAATTCTGGCGGGAGTTACCAACAGATATTTGTTGTGAGATTGAAGACCTCGGTATCATTAAACCATGTTCTAAATATTGCCGTTTTATGTCACTTTTCGATATTTTGACAAAATACAGTTTTAAAATTCAAATTTCAAGGGCTCCCTTAATTTTCGGTTTAGGTACTACAGGGGAGAAACATCAGGGCCAGAAGGCAAGGATATGTATAGCTCCATCTCTGAATCTTTGAACACATAATAATTTTACGTGTTCTTTATTTTATAATAGTACGTTACCGTAAAATGGGGTGAATAGGGAAGCTGAGGCGAATAGAGACAAAATTTGAAACAGATTACTAGCTTAGAAATTTATACGTATTTAATCAAATTATATTTTAATACTGTTACTCTTCGTAAAATTATTACCTTGCCAACATTAAGGAAAAACTCGGGTTTTTAAACTGCATACTGCAACTTTTGAGTTGAAATTTTGTCCCTATACATCCCAGCGTCCCTATTCGCCCCATTTTACGGTATTTAAAGTCATTTTATGAAAGCAAAACGCTATTATCCAACATGGTATCATTTGTACCTCCTTAGCGGTAAATATTTGAACAGCAATTATTATGTTTGCTTCCCCTGCCAAACGGGAATTTGATTTGTTATGCCTCATAGTGCATGCTGACCTTCGTGATTTCTGCTTATTATTTTCATGAAGTGATATCTGCTGAAGTTTGTCAGTCGAATTTAGAAACGCCCTGTTATCACACAGAACCGGGAGCAAGCCACGTATTTGCAGTTACCATGATGACAGTAAACCGTTAGAGAACATAAATATACCCACTCTATCTAAAAACGTAGTAACGTAAAACAGCATACCAATAAATTAAAAATGTAACATAAAATATCTGACAATTAACTGGCACTTAATCACAATCTACAGCGAAATTAGATAAGTAGTCAATTACGACATATTTTCGTAAGATCAAATAATATAATCACATCAAATGTGTTTTTCACTTATTTAAAAACCGGTAAACAAACACATTTACTGATGTAGTATGTGCTACAATAATAAATCCACTCTAATGTGTTCAGAAAGATAATGAACATTGTATTTGGTAGTCAAAACCATTGGCTGGCTAGTCAACTCACAGTGTAACTGCAGTATGAAGTGATTCTAGTGTTATAATTTATAACTTTTTGGTAACTTATTCTTATTTAAATGTAATTTGCTTCATCTAGATAGATGTGTGAGCATAAAATAGTGTCCTATATACGCTTCCTATATAGACACATAACTATTCATTGATTAATTTTTGTGTAAAATTCATCACAATCTGTCCTATGTAAAGTGGAAGTTGCTCCTAACATATTTTAAGCAGCCAATGATTTTCTATATATTCAAGAAGCAATCATATCACTCTTGTATTCACGAAATAATTTAAATATATTGTTAAAATTCACCATCAGCTACTAAAAACTCAAACTAATATTTGTTTATTAAATATTACAAAATATGATGAGAATTATTTTCCAGCGCTGTCGTAACGTGAAGGGATAAGTCAACCAGTAACTCAGTAACCCAATCACTCAGTATTTTGGTGTTTAAAGCGATTATAAATGACACACGGTGATTTGAGGACTTATTAAACCACGCGTAATTTTTTGTTTTAATTCGTTTACATTTTCCTTACAATAGGTGTTGCCAATGACTAACAAACCTCGTACCAAATCCAGTTCTTTTTCTAGCACTGGGAGTGTTTAATAAATGCTCACTTTACCGTGAACAGGCAGCCTATACCAAGTAACCTGTGCTGTGTATGGCGAACGCGGAAAATGGGTCGAGCGGCACTTTCCACGCTCGCGAACAGGCGGAGGAATACGGTCTGTCTGGGCAGTGCTCTTTCAGGTATGTTATATGGGCCGTGCTGTAGTCGAAATAACAATAACCACAACCATTCCAACTACCCCTGCCAAAGATATTTAAAAATTATGGGCAGGGGAGAGACAATGATAACCCGCAACATTTCACAGTTGAGTTATGGACATGCAACGATAAGGTACAATTTGATAAACAAATTTAATTAAAATAATCATTGTTTATAAAATATGTTTGTTACAATAGTATACAACCAATGAAAACCAAGCAGCTACACAATAATAACAATTATTAGCGTGTTCGGAAATTCATATTACACTCTTCTATGGCTAGTAGAGGGGACTGAGTAGACAATATTTTGAATTGGAAGTCATGTTCGGAAACACACCGTTTCCGTGCTACAGCCGTTACTGTGTGTCGTATGTGCCGGTGTTGTTTAGCAACCGGATAGGACGTCAGAGGATCACCTGATAGCACGTGACGTTTACTCTGCTATCATGCCTGGAGCCCCATTCACGTGCCCGTGAATCTCCGATCAACATGGTTCAGTACACGTTTGCAGAATACTCGGACATGATGACGGTGTATAGCGCAGTGGAAGAGCGGCTCGTCGGTTGTATCAAGAGCGATATCCACAACGCACGACACGTGACGTTCGGGAACATCTTAAACGACTATTCGGGCAGAGATGGGTAGGCCGGGGTGTTCCTATTGCTTGGCCACGATCGCCAGACTTAACGCTGTTGGACTAGTCCCTGTGGGGTCGTATGCAAACTATGGTGTACGAGACTCCTCTCGAGACCGAGGAAGAATTGGTTGCACGAGTTATGGTCGCTGCACAACAGATTAACGAGACACCTGGTGTGATGGAACGAGTGTACTGGAATATGATTCGTCGGTAAAATGTATGCAACGATGTTGCTGGTCGTCAAATTGAGCCTTTGTTGCAGTGAATAGTTTCGTATAGTACACATCAACTGCAGAAGAGAAACAGAAATGTGTTTTTCCCAATGTTGACACAAGTGTTAGTGTGATAAATTAAAGTTTTTTTTTGTTTTGTTGGTATTGTTACCAAATAAATTTGACTTTCATCTGTAATGAGTCAAACGTCACTCAATTATATATCTTACGGCACAACTCATTTGGCATGGTTTTCTTCCGACGTCATACTGCCTATCCGGTTGCAAAACAACACAGGTAGGTACATCCGACACATTATAATGGCAGTAGCACGGAAACTGTACGTTTCCGGACATGGCTTCCTGTTCAAAATATTGTCTACTCAGTCCCCTCTACCAGACCTTGAAGTTTGCAATATGAATTTCCGAACATCCTGTACATATGACTATTTTATTGGTGTGTTAAGCTACGAAAGCGTGGCCTGCAGTAGAATCGTTAGTGCACTGAGCTGCCATTTGTGGTCATATTGATTAATCTCCGATATCAAAATGTACAGTATGAGATTACTATTGTGTTCCTGCATAAAACTCAATTTTTTTTAAAATCGTGAGTTAACATTGTCTTTCGCCATAACCTTTTAAATGTCTTGCTACAACTGACATAAAAAAGCCAATCGGGTTTCACAGCGCAACGAATTATTTTCAAAATATTTTCTTTATTTACGTATGTTAACGTATTTCGTAAATTACCTTCCTTTGTATTTTTATTTTCGGTTTGCTCTAAACAATCTCTAATCCACTATTTCTCATTTTCTGAAAATACAATATCTATGAATGGAAATAAAACGTGAATTCGACTGGAAGAGAATTATGATTGGCTACGCGTAGATACTTGCATAAAGATGTTCAAATGTTGACCAACTTACTAGCAGACTGTACAGTGCATATGGTTATGGCCTATTCTACCATATACCATACCAGAGAATGAGTTAAACCGTACGGTTATGGTTATTTCGAATGTAGCACGGCCTTGACATGCTACTGAAAAAATAAATGCAGAGCAATGAACTAAGTACTCGAGATATTGTGACAAAATATTTGGTTTGCTGAACAAAATATGAAACGCATTGATTTTGTTGGCCCAACAGTGCCAATAGTTTAGTTTAGTTTGAACAAATATTGACGTCCGGCAGCAAAACATTTGGTTGACACAATTGTTCACAACAACTCGGCATTTATTTTTAGTTTTCGGGACAATTACCATTAATGGCAACCTGTGTAAGAGCTGTAATGAAGTCATACTGTGAAAATAATACTAATAAAAATTCAAAGAGAAAGTTACAAATATTTTCGTAAAAATTTAAAATATGTATTTACGTAAATAGCATGCATTTGACAAGGAATATATTAAAAAACCCGCCTCGTACTGTTAATATTAAGTATAACCATTATCAGTAGTCACAAAGGCCTCCACTTTTTCTGTCAATCCTCAAATATAAACGTTGTATTGATTCAAAACAAAACTTGTATGCACATGCAAACAAATATTAAGTTTTGCCAAACAAATTTTATACTAAAATATATATATATAACACCAACAAATAAACCATTTGAACAAGAAGTTATTAGCATAACTAATAATCCTACTTTCCTCAACCTGGGTGCAAATAACCGTACAAATAAGAACCGTTCATGAACATCTAACATTATATAACTCCTTCATCAATTTTCGTTCTATCTTCCAACATGGTGGACCCACAACAATTAAACCTAGTTAAATCAAAGTTAGAAGTTAAAGTTAAATATTAAATAGAAGATCGTAACGTCTCGTTGAAAGCGAAATCAACATAGACGAAACCAGATACATTGTTATACTAGAACAGTACGGGAACCTTATGTATATACACACGCATACATTATATATATGTATATATATGCATACATTATATATATATATATATATGCATACATTATATATATATATATATATATATATATATATATATATGTGTGTGTGTGTGTGTGTATGTATGTATGTATTGGGTGAGTCAGGCACGATGGAAAGTGTTAATTGTTCATTTCGTGTGGTGATAACTAAAAAAAACTGTGTAGAATATGTATATGTGTCCCTGATGAGTATACAGTGAGTAATACTACCCTGAAAAAAAACTATCAAACTACATTCTAATTAAAAATTTAAAAGACCTAATTTATATTAAATAACGAAACTTTGTAAATGGTTTTGTAAATGACTTTACTTCTTTTAAGTAATTATTTTGTTAATGTAATTGGCCTACCATTGTCCAAATGGGGTGCGACACTTAATTTTTGTTATAACTTCGGAACACTTACCTGTAATTCATGTTGTACAACACAGCATTAAACAGGCCGGGAGCATTAATAAAAAACACCCGTCTTATTTCAAGTTGCTAGAGATAGCCATCTTCGAGAAAATGTAAAATTATCGAACTTCTTGTAATGCTTGAATCATATGCAGTAATTCTGACTTCCTTGCAAGGCGTTTAACAAAACTTATAGGCGTAGTACAATGATGTGGTTTCGACAGACCTATCATCTCAGACTTGAAACGCACACGGAGTAAAAGAGTGAGTGAGAGATTTTGGTTAGGGGTTAACTTCGAGGTCTTTAGCGCTGGTGAGGAGTGACAAGAGGTAAGATTGGAGCGGCACTGGAATTAAGGGGTGATGGGAAGTCGGAGATCCCCAAGGAAACCCGCCAACCAACGGCATCGTCCGGCACGATTACCACATACGGAAATCCGAGGACCGACTTCGCTGGGAATCGAACCCGGATCGCCTTGGTGGGAGACGAGTTGTCAGACCATTCGGCCACTGCGGCCCATGTAGTAAACGGAGGTGGCATAGTACGGTAAAGCGGCTGCACTCTGTGGCAAGGATACAGTAGTATCATATATGGTATGAAAGTTAAACCCACACGTTTATGGCAATGTTCATCATGGCTGTTTCCGAATTCATAGGATTAATCCTCGGATCCCTGAGCCGTCGCAGCCTTCACAGCAACGCATCCTTCGCGGTAAGGGTGCATTTGTGTGTAAACATACCTTCCAAATTCCCAACTCAAACAAATGACAATCGCAAGGGCGTAAGGGTATGTGCCCAGCATCGTTGAACTAAGGATGTGTGGAAGGGTGCATCTCGGTTCCTCGGTAGAATTCGGACACGTATAAAAATGGCCGCATCCTTCGTGATGCACTTTTCAAAGATGTGAGGGTGCTAGGGATCCTTCAAGGCACTATTCGGAAACAGCCCAAGTTTTACAAAATTGTATATCCAGATAAACCAACTGATAATGGAATGTAAGTCGCTATAGTCGAACGAGTGATTCCTAAACAATACACAAAGCAGCCCTCCGTCACCTTAAACCACCCAATGCAGTGCTGCAAAAAAATTTATTTTATTATTACAAAATGTGTCAGTTGGTATGTAAACAGCGAATAATTTTATATATATACATACTCGCTCTCTCTCTCTCTTTCTCTCTCTCGCTCACACACATATACAGCAAGATTCAGGACGGAGAGTTTTAATTTCGTGTGCCAATAACTCACAAAAAACTTTGTCGAAAATGTGTTTTTAATTTGCCCCAGAAGTGAATGGGCCTAGTAATTTGTAGTTTCTTATAAATGCCTTAACTTCATATAGGCCTATACAGGGTGGCCAAGAATAAGTGTTACAAATTGATATGGATGGTAGATGTGCATGTTTGGAACATATTTGATTAAGGAACCCATGTCCGGAAATGCATCCTTATACCTGCAATGGTGCACCAAAGTAACAGGGGTAGGCAGGCAACCTGGCGACAACAAGCCAGTGAAAACATATGTTGTGTTGTGTTATGTACTACCCGCTTTGACGCTCTGTGACTGTTCGAGACACCGTGCATGTGTTACACTCGCTACGTTTACCTTTTAAATTTGCTGCTCAAAATGTCCTCCGCCACACCCGATACATGCAGTGCAGCGCCGTAACATGTTGCGTCGCACATCGCTGAAGACAGCTGGTGTGTTTTTGATGGTCTGAAACGCAGCATGTATCCTGGCCAACAGTTCTTCCCTGGTATGTACAGGAGTGGCGTACACAAGGGACTTCACATGGCCCCAAAGGTAGAAGTCCAAAGGCGAGAGGTCGGGGGAACGTGGTGGCCAGGCAATGGGGCCACCCCGTCCTATCCACTGCTGTCCAAAGGCCCTGTTCAGG
>PNEQ01028527.1:0-18073 GCA_003012365.1 Medauroidea extradentata
AAAAAAAAAAAAAAAAAAAAAAAAAAAAAAAAAAAAAAAAAAAAAAAAAAAAAAAAAAAACTTTGCATGAAATAATCAATTTTTTGAATAAGTAATTCTGAAAATATGTAGGCCCATTACAATAGTTTTACAGAAGAAAAACTGTAGTTAATTCTAGGATGCATGCAATTATTAACATGAAAATTTCAATTTTGCAAAATTTTACATAATTGCCATTTTTGACTGGTGATTATTCAAAAATCCCATTGTTTAAAAATCTGAAAATTTGTCAGTTTGTAGTCCCAACCTTTGTTAATAGCATGCACTTTGTTGGATAGTGTGTTTTTGCCTGTAACCTTTCTTAGAATTTTTCAAAATTTTATTTCTTTACATTTTCTAGGGTCTCCATGCATTCTGTCTCTGCAGCTACCCATACACATAATAATACAATTTATATAACCTGCATAAGCAAGGTATCTAGCAGTTGTAATATGATATTTTATTTTATTGCTGTAGTTAATGTGCGCAGCCATACACTGAGATAGACATCACAATATGATGTGGACTGCAGCAATGTATTGCATATTTCATGTTGGCAAGGGTACAAATATTTGCTATTGATACATTGATCAGGCGTAGTTGTAACAGATTCGACGTTAACAAACAAATACCACAAATATCAATGCCCCTAACTATCTCTTACAATTCTTGTTAAACCTAAATCACCACATGCATAAGCTGACAATGTTTTAACTATAGATCAAACAGCTGACCATTTTTAAATAGGCTTCCCCTCAGAGCCTTGGAAATAGCTGCTCTCGCCTCTCTGTGTTTACTATAAATCTTGTTGCTATGGACATACTGTATTATGCATTAGTGAACATTAGCACAAATGATGTATTTTGTAATATCACAAATTATATGTTAGCATCACATTACTGTACAACCAGTTGTAGAGACTGTGGTGCTTGCATATACAGTAATTTAAAAAGTAACTTCTCGTACAAACATATTGATGTAGGCTAAATGAATTATGTACAGATAAAGTATTTGAATGCTGTTGCATCGAGATTAGTGCCATAAATATCTGTGCTAGAAGTGTATAGATTTCCTAGTGCCACAGAAAATTATCTAATTTTCAGTAATATTGAATCTGCTCTTAGGAAATTTTGCAAATATAAAAAATTCATGATAGTGTGTGGTGGCCTTAACATTGATTTTAATAAGTGTAATACACATACTAGAAAATGTCAGCAACTTAATATTGAAATAACCATTTCTGACTCCACTCGTCACTCGTAAACTGTAAGTAAATGTATTGATAACATTGCAACTAATATTGATTCCTCATTATATAACTTAGGCCTGTAACCGAAAATGTTGAAACATTGTTTCGGATCACTTGGCATAAAAAATGGGCATTAACCTACATTGTCTATCTCTCACAATATTGACAAAAATACCTACCCCGAATTAAAATTTAAAAGACTTCAGGACTAACAAATTGCAACTAAAGCTTGTTACACGAAACACAGTATGATGTACATAATGAACACGTTCCTAATAATGCATAAAATAAATTCATAAATAAATTCATTCTTGTATTTAATACTATCTTTCCAAAAATAATTTTCTAAAATACCACTAAATAAGCCAACTCGGATCATTAAAACCTAAACATTTTAATAATCTAACATCATTAAACAAATGGCAACAACTAGCTCTGATTTAAATGCTTACAAGGCCTACAATAAAACTTATAAAAATCTTCTTGTTGCCTCAATAATAATTATGGATAGCAAAAAACAACTCCATACTGTTGGAATTCCTACATTATTGAATATAGCAAAATGGTTTTAAAATAATAAATTAACTCTGAATACAGCTAAATCTTCACTTACCATATGTTTCTCTGCTACAAAGCAATATCATTACATATGAAGACAATTTTAATGTAAATGTGGTAAAGCAATTACAAGAAGAAATTGCATCACACAAAGAAATCATCAAAGTACTGCAAGAAGAAATCAAAATATCTCGGGCAATTAATGAAAGAAATGTCGTCGATTCGACACCAACTTGGTCCGAGATTGCAAGAATTCCACATCCGCCTCAACAACAAATCAGGTTACAGTGCAAAACTGGTTCAACATGCTACAAAACTTAGCAGCTAATGAGGAAAATGTATCAAATAATGAATTGGAGCATGTTAATGTGTAAGTCATAATGGAGACAGTGTTATGAACACTTTGGATAGTGTGCTACCAAAACTGACAGCTGCAAATGTGCTTGTAATTGCAATTCCTCACCAGCATCAGTTACCTCAGTGGTCATGTGTAAATAGTTAAGTACAAAACATTAATATAAAATAAGATAAACTTTGCAAGAAGTTTCAAAATGTGTCAATGGTTAATATAACTGCAAAAAGAATGAATTACACTACTCATGGGAGTTATCTGGGTAATAGGGTAAGATTCTTCTTTCGTAATCAAATATGTGGTACTATTAGAGATATTGTTAACAAAATCAAACGTGCTCAAAGCCAGTTAGGCTACGATCAAACTGTGTCAAAAAAAACTAGATAATGTACCTCTAGTAAATAAGTATTTTGATTTTTAAATACGTTTAAACACAATAATAATAAACTCTAATGTGTAATATAAAGGTATACGCCTAAAGACTATAGAACATGTAAGGCCAAGTCTTTGTTTAAATATTAATACAGTAAGTCCTCGATTAACGGACATTTGTTTAACGGACATTTGTTTAACGGACATTTGTTTAACGGACATTTGTAATAACGGACATTTCATTTTGTTTTCTTTAATTCTAACAACGTACACAAAACTTGCTTTAACTGACATTTCCGAGTTGCTAATTTTTTAGGAAGTAGGAACCATATTTCCGAACAGCCTGTAGTACAGGCTGTGATGTGTAAAGACACACGACGCGCTACAATCTTCCGTACATCTGGCAACAGTGCTTGCCCCTCTCTCTTCCTCAAGGCCTACATACCATTCCGAGCAGGTGGCCTGAGGGATGTAACCATGGAGGAAGTAAAGTAACATGGGGTTGGGCGCGCGGGTATCAGTTGTCAACACGTGTGGTGCTACTGAAAACAGAGAATCTTTTTTTTTTCTTGAGAAGGAAACCATAACTCCAAGCGGCTTTGTGACTGACTAGTTTCTCCTTAGTCGTGACTCTACATACGTACACAGTTCCAGACGGGAGTTTTAAAGTTCATAGTTGTGTAATATAGTTTGTTTCAGCTGACAAGGAGCACGTGTCTGGCAGTGAAGATGACAATCATTAATTTACCTTTTACGGCAGAAACTTGAATTTTATTATTTTATCGTAGCAGTTTGAATTTTTTTTGCATTAATGCATTTCTTAAGATTTAAAACTCCAGTGCTTCAGCATATTTGCCAATTTATGAATGTGCGGTACTATTGTGACGGAATAGTTTGCATCATCATTCGTAATTGTTTGTGTAATCCTTATGGAAGAAAACATTCTCGATAAGATCATATTGAATTGAACTGGCAACCTCGCATACATGGCCCGAAACACGCACGTTTGCAACAAAAAAAAGGTATAGTTGAGATTTAAATTGTCAAGTTCGTAAATGTTGCATATTATTTTGTAGGCTAGAGCAAAAATATGTTTTTGTAAAAGGCTTCTTTTTTTTCTAAATAAATTTGCCGAATGTAACTTTAAAAAAATGAAACGATAGTGCCATGTGTCTTACAGTAATAGTCGGGTGTGGCGTGACTAATTGCTGATAAAAATGGTTATAAATGTTTTTAAATCCTTTCGTGTTGTCCATCTACAAACGCAACGAAACGTAAAAACAAACATAGGTTGTAGCCGAAAATGTTCTTAAATTTAAGTTAATATATGTAGTAGTACTAGTACTGAAGGCCTACTACACATTGAGAATAAAGTAAAGGCATCTCCGAAACGGTAATAGATACGGGAAAATTTGTAGAGACAATTTTTGTTCTTAATTTTTTTGCGAAAAATTTTTGTCCCGTAAAAATTTTTCTTGCTGTGCACCGTTTTTGAGATATTGGGCAAAATGCGTGCATTTTTGCAATGTTATAGAACCTAAATTTTTTTTTTTTAATGTTGTTGCCTGCGAAAAATTAAATCTGATTTAATTAACGGACGTTTTGTATAACGGACATTTTCCGAGAACGTAACCCGTCCGTTAATCAAGGACTTACTGTACTGCTAAGCCTGTCCATAAGTTACTAACCAACAATAACTCAGGTAGAACAATATCAAAGAAACAATTTTCTGATAAATTATCTATATTTCATCAAAAGTTTGCAGTATACGAAATAAACTTGTAGCATTGCAGGACAAAGGACTGGAGAATTAGTATTTAATATAATCTTAATTTATAATATAATATTTAAAATCATAATGTTTATTTCAGCAGTCCCGGTTCCAGAAAGGAAGAGTAAAGATGCAGTTATTTAGTACTGAATGTTCTAGATAGGGTGTAATGTTTGTAGTTATGGCCAGGTGGCAGGGGTAGGAGGCAGTAGCTTTGTTTTTCTTTTTGTGTTCTGGTTTTCTCCGCAGGAGTTTTGGCGCCATTTGTTGTTTTAATGCGTAGTTTCTGATTGTGCCCTAGAGGGATCTACATAATTGAACGAATGACGAGGGTCACGTCACTGAGAACCAGCCAATGAGAGTACAGCGTGTGGCGCACCTTTGCCCTTTGTTCTGGAATGTTTTGCCTCCGCCATGTTTTAGAATAAGTCGTGACGCGATCCAGAACGGACATGCGCGGGACTGCGACCCAAAGAATCTTATGAAGTGAAGTTCGGGAGTTGAAATTTAACATGCACGGGTAGCACCGCGGACTCTACTCTGTAACCTTTCTTTCGGAGAAGTTTGAACTCTACAAAATTCATTTCCGCCCGTGCATGTAGGCCGCTAGGTGCAGAGAGCCAGAATGGCTACTCATTCTTCTTCGCAGTGGGTGTATATTCCAGTGCGCCAATTTCTTATCTAATTTAATCTCGCTGCATTTCTCCTTGTAGTTTTTTGTGAACCACATCAACCATGTTAAGACAAACAGCGTATTTTGTGTCAATGTAAATTGAAAAATGAAATAAACAAACAGTCTCGGATCATAGGGAAGGATATTATTTCGTGAATTTTCTAAATTTGCCAGTTCCTATGAAAGTTCTAAATTTAGTCTACAATGTGTTGTAACCTACAAATTTACTGCGAGTAAATTCCAGAGTACTTGACTACAGATGAAGAGAAATGTTCCAGTTTATATCCCTGCCTTTTGGCTGGGTTATCGTCGAGCCAGAGCACTGGTCTAGGACTGGTGTGCTACAACTTCTTGGCCCAAGTGGGGCTCGTGTACTTGTACGAGAAAGTAATGTTACAAGGTTTGGACTTAGATGATATATTAACCTGGAAATTACATTCAAATACTATTTCAGATATACTAAGTAAACCTGTGGTATCTCCTGCTGTTCTCAAAAAATATATTTTGCTTATTTCCATGAAGTAATGCCTTATGGCATTGTGTTTTGGGCTTTGCCACCTTATAGTAACAAAAAATTTCTCCTCCAAAAGAAGACTATACGAATCATCAGTGATGTTAAATCAAGAGAATCAAGTTGTAAATTATTTACAGAAATCAGTATGCTTACTATGATCTGTCAGTATATTTATTGTTCTTTATCCCATCTTTCTAATAACCAGGAGACTTGTACAAAAAATTCCACAATACATAGTCACAATAAAAGAACTGCGCAAAATTAATTTAAACAAGCAATTACCTTAAAACTATTCCAAAATGGGGCTAATTATTCCAGTATTAAATTGTTTAATAAATTACCTGACAATTGCAGACATTTTTCAATCAAATCCCAATTTGTTTAAAAAAAAAGGTTTATGGCTTCTCTGACTGGACTGATATCTAAATTATTATCTCACTGGACGAATACCTATCTAAATTATTAATGTCGAGTAATGTGTGTGTGTATGTGTGCGTTTTTAATTAATTAATGTAGGCCTACTGTACTTTGTCAACATGTACTAGGTTTGTATCATGAAAGTGCATATACTTTTCAAGTGTTACTTCTTCTTATCATTTCTGCTTTTATGGTTGATGACTTGTAAACATTTCACCTTACAATTTTTTTTTTTACAAACAGCACACCATTTGGGGTATATGGTGTCTTTTGTAACAAAACCCACTACTTACTTAGACATTCCGTTCTAACTCAATGATGACACTTTGCAAGTTATAAAAATATAAAACATATTGGACAGACCATTGATAATAATTTCACATGGAAAACACATACAGCACACATATAATAGATTCAGTTCATAATGTTTTGTTTTCCACTCTATTAAAAAACACGTTCAATTACAATCTTTATGTTTTGTAAATGTCCAGCCAATATTACACAGTATGGGATAGTATACTGGGGAACATCGACTGAATGGAAAAAGGTATTTGAGACTCAAAAAAAAGATTGTGTGAGTCAAAACTTCTATTACAATACCAAATTTTTATAAGTTGTACTTAAAAAATCTAAAAATTCTTACTTTACCTTGCTTATATAACTATATTGTTAAAATTTTTGGGTTAACTAACACAGTCTCTAGAAAATGAAGTGGTCAGGCCAGGGCATGTGGTATTGTGGTGGTCCTGGAGGTAATTAGTGACCATGAGATTTCTGTTGTGGAAACTAAGCTGAGTAAGATATAGGTAGACAAATCCAAAGAGAGGGTTGTTTGGCAGTATGGCCGTGGTAACTGCAAGGGAGCAGAAAAATTTTGAATGATAGGCAGGAGAAACCCGAGTAGATGACTTGTGGATAGCATTTACAAGAATAATACATTAAATGCTGGAGAAATTTGTCCCCCAGAAATGTAATAGGGCGAGAGGAGATCTACCATGCTATGGGAACGAGATCGTAAAGTTTAAGAGGAAAGGCAGGCAGCTACATGCTAGGTGGAGACAAAATGGAATGCACGGGATCAGGGAATCCACGAAATAGTTAGGAAGGGAGATGGAAAGTAAAATCAAGCAGGCAAGGTATAGGTATTTAGAGAGTATGATGGAGGAAGGGAAAGGAAAGGAATAGGGAAAACTATTTGGGTATCATAGAAAGGTGAGAGGCGGAAGGGAGGGGATCCCAACTTTGAGAGGAGCAGACGGAAGGGCTGCCGCAGATGACAGGGAAAAGGCTGAACGGTTGCTGGCACAATGCATGTCAGTGTATGAAACAAAGGACAACTAGAGTAGCCTATATAAGAGTCAACGGGGTAAATAACATGTTTTGTGTGAATGGTTGTGATACAGAAAGGGTGGCTAAGAAATTGAGGAACAATAAGGCAGCAGGGCTAGATGGTATAGGAAATGGTGCACTGAAGTTTAGAGGGAAGGTGTTGGTTAGATATCTGGAGGTGTTGTTCGGTAGGTCGCTGAAGGAGAGTAGGTTACCGCAAGGATGGAAGGAGGCCCAGTGTATAAGCAGGGTGAGAATAGACAGAAGCCAGGTAGTTACAGGCCAGTGAGTTTCACATCAAATACAGGGAAGGTGATGGAGAGATTGATTGTACACTGCCTGGTAAATGTTATGAACAACAGCGAATGAACTCAGTTGGCAGGTTTGTTGGAGGATCTGGTTCAGACAGTTTTTCAGGGGGAGCAGGTGGATACCTGCTTCATAGACTTTGATAAGGTCTTTGGCAAGGTTCCTAATGGAATATTGATGAGCAAAGTGGAAAGACAGCTGAATGATAAGCAGGTGGTTGACTGGATTGAGGGCTTTCTCAAGGTACATGGGATACAGGATTGCAGGTAAAATAAGACTGTGTGCAGATGACTGTGTACTATGTATATATAGATGTGGGCAGTGGAATCAACTTGCAGAAGTACATTGATAGGTTTTTATCTTGGACAGTGGAGAGAAGATTTAATATTAATTTGCATAAAACCAATTTGGTGAGGTATACTAGGAATAGAGTGGTGAGTAGAGAGGCATACAGATGGGATGGGCAAGGAGATAGAGGAAACCAAGTAAGTATCTAGGAGTTTTGATACAGGCGGTCAAGTCAGGTGTATAAGGTATGGATGAGGGGGAATGGGGAAGTTTGGCCTGCAAATTAACTACATAAGGGAACTTTTAAAAGTAAAGGTAGCAACAGTGAGAAAATTCAGAGGGTGTGGAGGAGAACGGAGAAGGGTAGACAGTCAATGCTGGTGAGGACAGTGAGGGAGTGGAACGCACTGCAGGAGGAGTTGGTGACTGTGCGGGGGGTTGGAAGGTTTAGGAAGGGACTAGAGGATTGGCACTGTGGGAATGGGGAGGAGTCTGCTCGCCACCAGGTGTTAGACCAATTGTAAGCACAAAATATATTATTACACATAACACTAGACCAAAAACAGGATATTCACATCATATCACACTAATAAATATGCCCAGTATCCTTATAGGCTAGCTATGGTAAAAAAATATTAATAAAAGCCCAAAACACTTCTACACTTTTACAAAACAAGCAAGTTAACAATTTTCAAAACAAAACCAAAACTAATAAACTAATTGATAAAGCACTTTAGTGCAGGCCTAGATGAATATTTTTTCCGTTCCGTAAGCTATTTGCTACATTCCCTCATTGCAATTTAATTATATATCATCTTGTTTATGTAACCTGCTTAAAAATATTGTGATACTCATAGTGCAGGTGCTGGAGAAGGTACAAAGAAGGGCAGCAAGGTTGGCGATGTGAGTGAAGACGTTTTGGTCAGCGCTTGACATCGAGATCTTTAGTGCTGGTGAAGGGTGACATGATGTGAGTATGGAGCAGCGCCGGAATTAATTGGCGGGGGAAAAAGGAGATCCCAGAGAAAACCAGCTGACCAGCGGCATCGTCCGGCACGATTCCCATACGCGAAAATCCAGAGACTGACCCTGCCTGGAATCGAACCTGGATCGCAGAGGCGGAAGGCGCGAGGTCTAACCCCTTAGCCACCATGGCCCCAAGGTGGGTGATAAATGGAAAAGGCAGGATCAGGCTGGTGAGAAAGAAAGGAACTTTAGGGTTAACGTGATGATGAAAGAATTGGGATGGAAACCATTGAGGGACAGGAGGAGAGTGGAAAGGCTGGTCAGGTTGTATATGGTGATGAATGGTGAGGGAGATGGGGGAAATTTGGCCAGCAAATTAACTAAGGGAACTTTCAAGGGTAAAGGTTGTAACAGTGAGAAAATTGAGAGGATGTGGAGGAGAACAGAGAGGGGTAGACAGTCGATGCTGGCGAGGACAGTGAGGAGTGGAATGTACTGTGGGAGGAGTTGGCAGATTTAAGAAGGAACTAGAGGATTGGAACTGTGGGGACGGGGAGGAATCTGCTCGCCACCAGGCGTTAGTCCAGTTGTGAGTATGAAACTTATTGATATTATTGTCATTTTTATGCCTATATAGGTATTTTATACTTTTTTTCTTAAGTGACTATTCTAAGTACAAATGTTTGTGTAAAGGGCAAGCTAATTAAAATAAACTAATGATCCCTGCACACACTCAGCTCACTTACTGCCACTACCTTCACTTAGTTTTCCAGACAACTTCTCTGATGTTTCAACAATGTTTAAACATAGTTTCCCATCTTATCCTCCTACCAAATTACTTAATTTTAAATATATTACAGCCATTCCGTGCCAAAGTCAACCTCTATGAATTTTCCCAAACATTTTATCTTGTGGGGGAAAAAATTCATAGGGAAACAGCAATCTTTAAGTGTGTTGTTGATTTCACGAAGATGCAAAGGAATATTCTGAAAAAACTGTAGCAAGTTTTATCCTACTGAAGTGTCCTGATCCGTAACAAAATTGGTAAGAAGTTTACTTTAAGTACTTAATAAATTTTAATAGTATCATTGTGTCAACCACATAAACTAAGTAAATAAACTGTTCTCAACTTAACCTAAAAACATTAGGCCTACTCTCTAGTGACAACTCTAACTAATTGAATTTTGAAGATATCTCCCATCCATAACAGTTTATTAAATATCATATTTAGGTGTTTTATAAGAACTCAACTTCTACAAGTTAATTTCTTCACTTAACACTAAACTCTATATAGCCTACATAATAGCAACAGATTTATAGAAAAGAATTATTTCTATTTAGTTCATATTTTTTCATATTTACTAGTTTCTAAGACTACCCTATTATTTTTTCTAGATAAACAAGATGGACAAGGTAATACAGGAAAGGGAAAATACCAGGTTATGGGTGAAAAAGTGTAGAAACAGGGTGTCTACCAGATTGTAAAAGTACAATTTAGTGACTTTTTCTTGAAAAATTGTTCAAACAGAATTAATTAAAATGTTTTGATCAAGTGCTGATAGAGCGAAGCATGTCCAATTTTAAAATGTGTAATCAACATGTACCTACATTTAAGTTGTCTTTCTGAAGATTACTATGATAACTAATATTCAAACTAATTATTTATTTTACCTGCACAGTGCACGAGAAATACTAGTAGTGTAAACATGCATGTTTGACAAATGATTTGACAAGAATCAAACACCCAGAAATAATTTTTGCGACTTATACCAAAATATAACTCAAATTTGTGACTATTGTGGGACTTTCGTGACCTTTTTCACAAATCGTGACTTTTTCGGGACTTTCGTGACTTTAGTGACCTAGTAGACACCCTGAGAAAGAAACAGAAAAAAGATGCAGAATGTTGGAAAAAACACTTGAAAGCAGATGCCATGCGTAAACTAGTATCCCGTGCTAACGATAAAGAGAAGATGCAGTCTAAATTGTCAACAGCAATAGGTAGGGAAGAAATAAAGTTTAAAAGACGAGACAGAAAGGAAAAGAAAGAACAATCAAATAAATGTATAGATAGAGAACTAAGTCAACATGGATCTTATTCATGTAAACAAACCTTCGGTAAAGCACTTTTGAAGGTAAAAAAACTCTCTTCCTAAAAGCCCCAAGGAAAAAGATAGCCATAGTAAGAAAACTAGCGTTTGATACTTTGTCACCTCAATGTTCACTTTTGATACTTTGTCACCTCAATGTTCACTTTTGATACTTTGTCACCTCAATATTCACTTTTGATACTTTGTCACCTCAATGCTCACTTTTGATACTTTGTCACCTCAATGCTCACTTTTGATACTTTGTCACCTCAATATTCACTTTTGATACTTTGTCACCTCAATGTTCACTTTTGATACTTTGTCACCTCAATATTCACTTGTTAATTAAATTAATAAACAAGAGTCAGCACTTACCACTAACTAAACAGTCCTTATATGTTCGAGACAACATCAGTAGACAGGCACCTGGTAAGAGGGATTTTAAGAGTATTTGGAATGAAAGCACTGGATCTACAGAGAAGATCCAAAAATGGCTAATGATAATTACAGTTAAAGAGGCATTTTCTTTGTTTGTAAATGAAAAACCTGGTGTTAACATTAAGCAAAACAAGTTCTACGAGTTGCGACCCAAAAATGTTCTACTGACTTCGGAAACGCCACACAATGTATGCGAATGTTAGCATCACACTATCTTCAACTTCACAGTTGGTGCACTGGCGAAAACTATTCCGGATTTCCCAACAACAGAGAAAGAGCTGCTCAGGAGACTTCGCTGTGTCATGACTAATGAAGAATGTATGACAGGAATATGTCACCAATGTGAAAGTGACATTTTGTGTATCCTACCTAACAATTTTGACTTAACAACTTTGGTTTCATGGAAACAGTGGATTGATAGCAACGACCATTTTACTATTTCCAGTATTGATAGTTCTATTGATTTATTTAATGATCTCCAAGAACATTTATCTGCTTCTTAATGTACATTGTTTCGTGAAGTCTACACAAGAAACTCATTACGAGACAAAAAAGAAAAACTTGTTACTTGGGGAAGCAGTTCTGCAGGTAGACTTCTCAGAAAATTATTCATTGACTGCACAATACGAAATACAGAGTGCACATTGGAAAAATAGCCAGATTACCATATCCACTGGTGTAGCTTGGTTGCAAAACGCCACACAATGTTATGCAAACATCAGTGATGACTTAACACATGATAAATGCACTTTGTGGGTTTTCCTGAAGAAAATCATTGCTGACCTGAAAGAACGGCACATGGTTGAAGAGGTGTCCATTTTCTCTAATGGCTGCGCTAGGGAGTTCAAAAATAAATTCAATTTGTAGAATTTATGTCACACTGAAGATGACTTTGGTGTAATAGGAGATTGGAGTTTTTTTGCGACTTCTCATAGCAAGGGAGCTGTCGATGGAGTTGGAGGAACTATCAAGCGAATGGTTTGGAAGCGTGTAAAATCCAGGCAGATAACTGTGGTAAGTGCAGAAGATTTTTACAAATGCTGTGCTGATCAACGCAACCCCAAAGGAATCCAAACAATTTTGGTTAACAGTACAGCAATTGACCAGCATCGAGATATCTTAGAAAAGAGATGGGAATAGGTTGCTCCAATACCACTTGTACAATAAAAGCATTATTTCTGTGCTGTAACTCAAGGTGGTGTTGAAAATGATAATACTGAGGTTATTTGACATTGGTTACTTCCTATGCTGAGGGAGGACAGATGTTTAAAGTTGACAAGTCAGTGCCATTTGTTGTAAACTTTAGCTAAATACTTCCTTAGCCTGAACTCAAATATGTGGGCAACAGAATTTTTTTTACAAATTTGAGAATAGAATTGCTCTTCAAGATTCAACAGAGACAATAGACATTTCTTAGCGAGTTAGCCTACATTAAATCAAAATTGTGTTCAAAACGTGTTACTTCCTATACTGAAAGACAGTTGTTATATTATGAGCCAAAACCATTTAAGGTTCTGGCAGAATTGGTATTGCTGGTGGTAGTGCAGGTGGCTGGCGGGCTCTAATTGGCTGAACGGCTTTTCGTGATGTCACCAACTATTAGCAGTTGTGGTAGTTGGCAGTTACAAGGCAAAGTTCCCGAACTTAAACTTCTTGGCTGCTGGACACAATTACCATCACGTGATCGCGACGCAGCAACCAATCAGACGATGTTTTGACGAGCATGCGCAAATTATAGGGTAGGGTGAAGTGTTCAGAATTTAACCCGAGTGAAATCCACCCGTGTAGGAATTTTCAACAACGAGAACTAATATTTAATTTATAAATAAAATAATATGTAAAGAATTCACTGTGGATGCAGGCAAAATATATACAATGTAGATAATATGTAGGATTTTTTTATTCTCGCTATCTTAAAACTTTTAATAGCATTGCAGAGGTGTATCCTAATAAACAACAAACACATGCCACGTGAAAAACAAAATCTACCCTATTCCAGCATGTAAATTTTCGTATATTTCATCGCTGCTGGAAATCCATCTATTAAAATAAATAACAAAGAACTTATTTTGTAGTCGTACATTTAGCTTACAATTTTGTATCAAATGCTCCTACAAAAACAATTAAGGTTATGTTATTGTTTGCATCAGGTCAGTATTGTATTTATAAACTCAATTTCTGGACACCTAACTATAAACGGAAAGTTCCTTATCTTGCACAAAATTTAAACTCCCAAAACTGTCCGCGATATTTTTAAACTTTATAAAACTGTGTCGGCGATGAGCTGAGTTTTTGTTAATACCAAGCTAGTACCTGCAATAGAAACTACCATTTGTGACCAGCATTAATATCAGCAACTACCACCTGCCACCTGCAGTACCACCCAAGGTAAATAAAGTATATTAGGTAGGCCACTCCGGCCCTCTGTTCTGTCATTGGCTGCCCGCGTGTGACGTAGCTAGGAGGAGACCGAGACGTTCACCGCAAGTAAAATACTCGCGCGCCGAAAGTACTTTAATACTTAACATGTCAGAAATCGAAAACTATTCAATCTATTGACTTCAAAAATTTTACAGAACATCTATGAACTATCCTGCCAATGATGCCACATGTTAAATTTACATGTGTCCATTAGCTAATTTTTTAAAAAAAATTTCAACAGTGCCCTGTTTGCTACCGAGGGAAAGAAAATGCAGGGCAAAATATAGTAAGCGAGGAACTTTTTTGTTTTTAGAGATAGATAGGGGGCATCAGTGGACGAAATAAAGAGGAAACTCTATGTTAAATTTTGATACCCTTTATCAAGAATTTTGTGAGTGGGTTTTTGTTTTGTGCCACGTAGAAGTTGGAGAATATTTTACCTATGCGCGGGATACATGGGCGAGCTAACTACAACATACTTCTCTCTCAGTTTATCTGCACAGAATTTACTATGTTAATTTTAATTGTATATTATGTATTTGTCATTATGTACATAAAATGTATTATTTCAATGCAAATATCCCCCGAAAGAAACCATTGGCTCAAATACTTACATTAAAAAAATACTGTTTTCAACAAAACAATTACAGTTATTTAAATGTGTACACTGCTGACGTTTTTCAAAATTTGTCTGTGATTTACTTTACTTTTCTAAATCCTTGCACAATGGTACAATATTTCTAGTAACATCGCAAAGAATATTATGAATATTATGGAAAACATTATGTTAAAGTCACAGTTAAAAATGTAAAGAATACCCTTACAACAGTCTTTGTAACAACTAATACGAACACATGACAACTAAGCTATCAACCAAATGCAGAAAATGCACAATTTTAATTACTTTTAGATTGTTTGCCAATATCATTGTTGCAAAAAATGTGTTATTTACTATGTTATGACATGCACGAATAGCCCTTTGTGTTAATAATATTGCTAGTATAATTTCATATCAACATATATTGACCCATATATCATACCACTGCAAAATGTTCAAGAAAATACTGTATATAAAAAAGGAAAATGTAAATAATATTATCAACACTCTTGACAATAAATTCAGTAACATGTTTACACAATACGTTATTTTTGCTGATAAAATGTGTCCTCCATATTGTTGAAATAGAATGGTACGTAAATGTTATTGAAAGTATTTGAGGTAGTCGTAAGCGTTCGCTTCTCAAAACCCGTTGGTAATCATCTTGGCGGAAATTTACAGAACGAACTCTAGAATTATCTTGATTAAACGTGTCTCCTCGCTTACAGCACTATGCATACAGTCGCCTCAAATCCTATATTTTTTCTAATCTGTTGAATAAAACGTCTGTAGTCATTGACCCATAGCATGATTAACTTATAGTTAAACGTTTTGCTGATTTTTATTACATCTAGTCTTGTAATGAGTATGGACGCAAGACTGCGATCCATAAGTTCATTGCATTCAGCACTACAGCCATCTCAACACTACATGGCTGGAACCTTCCCTGTTACATCAGCAGCAGGGCGCAACACGAGACAGGAATATACAAAGAGTGTCGATATCAATATTTTCTCCATTATTTTTGTACTGATAGGGAATAATGTTGATAATAATATTAATATTATTGTCAAACACGGACATTTGAATAGGACATAACATAGTAATGAACAAGTTCTTTTTTGCATTATTTCAATTTTGCTATTTTATATTTTTAACTGTTCTTGAAACATGTCTTTCATAATATGAGTAGCAAATTTGTTGCAACATTGTTAGAAACATTGTAACGTAGTGTACGATTTGTTGGTATCTGTGCTATCAACATTTTGCCGTTAATATTGTTGCGTATTTTTGTATATAAATAGGATTCAGAAAAGTAGAGTAAAAAACAGACAATTAAAAAAAAAGTCACTGGTGAATAGGTACATTTAAACCACTGTAATGGTTTGGTCGGAACTGTATTTTTTATGTAAGTGTTTGGGCCAATGACTTCATTTGGGGGGGGGGGGTAATTTGAATTGAAATACCTTTTGCATACATAATAACAAATACATGATAGGCCTATATGATTAAAATTAACTTAATAAATGCTGTGCAGATAAACCGAGAGAGAAGTATGTTGTGGTCAGTTCGCCTATATATCCCCGTACAGATGAAATATTCTCCAACTTCTACCTGGCACAAAATGAAAACTCATTCACGCAATTATTTAAAAAAGGTATCAAAATGTAATATAGAGTTTTCTCTTTAAATCGTTCGCTGATACCCCCATCTATCTCGAAAAAAAAATTCCATGCTTACTATATTATGCCTGCATTTTCTTCTCCTCGGTAGCGGACAGGACACTGTTGAATATTATTTTAAAAATCAACTAACGGGCAACCAGGAATTTAACATACAGTATCATTGGCAGGATAGTTCATAGATATACTGTAAAAATTTCAAAATCAATAGACTGAACAGGTTTCTATTTCTGATGTGTTTAGTGTAACAGATTTTTAGGCGCGCAAGATTGTACGCAACACACTGTGGCGTGACTCCTCCATGTGACGTCAGCAGCAGGGAGTGGAATGAGTGAAGGAAAGTGCCGGAGACGGGAATACACCCCCGTGACTACCACCAGCAATTTCAATTCTGCCAGAGGCTTTATTGTAAATTTGAGCATTTAATTGGTGTGCTTCCTGAGCCTGTACTGAAATATGTGGTAAGCTCTCTCTCTCTCTCTCTCTCAAGTGGAATAATTTTACTATTGACCTAAAAATCATTTCTTTACAGCCTATATGATTACTTAATTTATAAGTTCCTTCTATTATCCTCTCATGCAAAATAAATATACATGCATTAAGTAGGCTAATTAGATTTAACTCTTGTTAGTCATGTGTGCCAGTAAATAAATTGTACAGGTTAACTACTTTTTTGTATACTACATTTTAATGAAATTTTAGGAAACTGTTAAGTAATAAGTATTTTCGAAGTAGTATTCGCTCCGAATTGTCCCGTCCGTAATGGAATTGCCCCATAATCACCTAAGACTCAAGACCAAATAAACACGTATTAACAAGCAAAATTGTGTAAATTTTGATTCTACAACATTTTGTCAGAATTGAAGTTAACAAACCACACTTACTTGACCAGATTTTTGTGCTAGAGGTAAAACAAAATTATAGCAATCATCCAAATCTAGAGACATGATCGCAGCTAATAAAGCCTGATTCAGAATGCGCAGTCGGCAGACCGCAGGGTGGACACAGGGGGCTGTCACTAGGGCCGCCTTCCGTTATTCACTGATTTCACTGGCCAGTGTTTTCAGTAATGTCAGCTATGGTTCCGAAATTGCTGACGGCACTGATGGTCGGGTGATGACGATACCCTGTGCGAGGCTACATCCGTTTACTGAGATTACCGATTTTACTGGAGCTTCAGAGCATCAGTGTTGTCAGTAAACCAATATTTTTGGCGGAAATTCAAAAGTTGAAGTTATCTAATTACAGGACGAGTCTTTTTTAATATATAAGGGCCAAAGAGGGTATCTATTAATTTATATACGTTTACTTAACGTCTGTTTATAGTTACAGAAGCATTCGCCGTGCAGTTTGCAAAGACTAAATAATGTTTAAAGGTTGAATCGTACCTTGCTTATGCATTTAAAAATAATGGATACAGTTTCCCAAACCTTAAATACACACAATGTATAAGCTGCGTCGTGAAAAAAACGAAGAAAACAGTATCAGTCGTAAGTCGTGCTAGATGTATCAATATGCTAAAAATATACCAACTTTATTATTAAATTAAATACAATTTATACAACGAACAAAATAAACATGACAATTTATCGCAAGGATGAAGTCACAGATATGCCAGAGATGTGGTTGCTAGGCAACGTACATTGCAGTAATGTTTACTGATTTAATGTTCCGATATTATCTATTTACTGACAGTGAAAATATTTTGCTGATTACTGATGCTGTTCCCTTATTGTTCACGGACACTGGCGAACTGTCAGTGATATCAGTGAAATCAGTGAATAACGGAAGGCGGCCTAGATAGGGCAAATGCTTCTCTTATTGACGACTAAAGGCGGGTTCCCACTTGGTCGTGGGCCGGGCGAGTTCACGACTGCCATAGCAAGCAAGCGAGTTCACGACTCTATGAGAACCAGTAGTCGTTTATACGACGGTCGTGTAAGAGGCAGGCGAGTTCACTCCAACCTGTCGGAGTGAGCCACGACCTACACAGTCGTGTAAATAGTTTGTTGTTGTTTTTACCGGCAT
>PNEQ01028528.1:0-18074 GCA_003012365.1 Medauroidea extradentata
CGATGTAATGAACGGTTCAAGAGTTATATGCGAAAAACTGTTTTAGCCGCCATGTTTTTCAAAATGGCGGCCGTTGCCGAAGTCGGATCGATGGGGACTTTTAGTAAGTTAAAAAGGGGCGTGAGAAGATGGTCTCCACAAAAATTCAGCTTTCTTGGAATTAATTCCTCACTTTATGCTAATTTGACTGGACTATTATGGACACAACACTCTTTGTGGAGTTAAAAATAATTTCAGGATATTTGATACCCCTCTTGAAGATGAGTTTCTGTCTCCCTGGGACATCGCTTAAATTTATCTCTAATGTTAAATGTAAGTATCTGCCACCCCACTTACACTACGTTTTAAATTTAAAAAAAAAAATTGACATAGTCTGACGTAACTTTTGCACACTAGCCAAAAATATTTTGACAAAGCCTAGAAGGTAAGTGATCTGAATTTCTGTGTAGGAAACTGGCTGCCCAATCATCACTGGAAAGAGTTCCATTAAAGCAAGAAACATTTCTACCCGTACTGCCAAGACTGGCTTTAAACAGACACCGAAGATACATTTTAGAAAAAGGAAAGCCCCAGTTTGACACTGCAATTAAATTTTCAACAAAAACAAAATGTTCTTAAGGAGTAAATACACAAGGTCTTCCAACTACAGGCACTTCATCTGCTTCATGCAAATGATTTTATTTCCTTCTCACCTCATCAATAGCAGCTGCCATCACATCTTCTGTGGACTTCTTGTAGTTCCTTCTGCCAGGGGCGCCAGGGCAGTAATGTCTCGGCATTGTTAAAAAACAAACAAAAAATAAAATCAGAACAAAAATTTTACTAGATAATACAATCATAACCTAAACATTGATGTTAAGTTTCGATGCAAACAGTTAGCTTTCAAATAGTAACTTGTACTTAAGATAATGTGACAGTGTCTACTTGACATCGGGTTGCAGTCAACATTTCTGTTTACAATGCATTATTTTACGAGTGAAACGCCTACCGCATATTTATAGTTATTGGATGTTTACCTGGTATATGTGTACGATGGCATGGATTCCCATGATGTAAGTTGTGAACAGACATTGGAAAATTATGTGAATGTTAATAAAACTGTACCTCTGGCATCACAGACGTGCTTCAGTGTTCCCAGTTCAAGGCATATACAGTGTGTTGTTTGATTTGCACTGTGACATCGACAGAGAGGAGAAATGGCGATGCAGCAGAGGAACGGAACTTAGTAGTATATCTGGATAATGTTAGAGAAGCTTCTGTTCGTTTAAACTCCAATCACCGATTCACAATGTGGTTCTTCAACTGACTTTCCTTTAAATCGGGATCCCACCACCTTCTTGAGAGAAAGTAGGGGAGTGAAGGAACGACTATACATTGCGTGATTTTTGCTGGGTTCGATAGACCGGCTTGGGGAATGATACTAGTTTAAGTTAAGTATTGATATGCCATCATGGCTCAGATGTCAGGCATTGTAGGTTGTGTAATGATAACCTTTAACTCTAGTTTCTCTTGAAGCTTCTTAGTTATGCCTTTTGATTGGTGGTAGGAAGTTAAAAGTTTCTTATGTAGGGTTTTCTGTGCCAGTTTCAATTTTTGTTTGCAAGGAAATTAACATAACATTACTGATTATGTGGGCAAGGAAATTACTAAATTTAATTGATCATAAAGGTTATGATTTTCCCAACATTCATCAATTGTAGGTAGGGCAATGTTAGTGAGCTCTTAAAATTTGGAACAGTTTGCAAAAAATATATTATATGAATATTGATGAAACTATGTTAGATATTTAATGGGTTTTGCTAGAAGCTGCATTATTGTATATCTAGTCATGCTTAGGCAGTTGTATGTACCTGAGTTATAAACTATTGTCATATTTATGTAATTATCAGATTTTGATTGATGCTATAATTTTCAGCTGTATTTTATATTTATTGCATATCTAGCCATACCTCGGCAGTCCTTTGTACATGTGTAAATTTTTTAAATGTTGTTGCTTGTATAATATTTACGTGTATTAATCAGAAAGAGCAGAAAGAAAAATAAAAGAACATATAAATATTTTATATTTCAATCATTATTTAATATATTTTGCTTAACACCCATACTAGAATGTTTCAGACAAAAAAAAAGGTTTGTACTTATAGGTTCTATTTTAATTAAACTAAATTTAATTTAATAGGTTAGGTTATATAAAACTAAAAAAGAACCAGGGATGCGGTGATTAAGTCCAGTGTTCTGCTGTTGATTTTCTGTGGTCATGATTTGGCCACAGGGAGGTCTCAATGGTCTCAATGTATTTAAAACCATTTTGATAACTAAAAAATTGCATCAATAAACAATTAAATTTAGAAGTTTATTTGATACAGTTTTCTAAAAATATACCAACAATATTTTAACATTAATAGATTTAAAAATTATTAAGGTACAATTTTGGATTTTTCAAATTAACATCTTAAGCATATATGCAGTATGGCAGAAACTATTGACAAATATGCAATTGCTATATGTTTGGCAACGTAATGAAACTTAAAATACATGTTTTCATTATTATTTTTACTAATTAAAATTAATTACTAAACAATTACACTCTATCCAAAGTTCCCCTGTTTGAGGGTACTGCAAAGAAATGTTCAGTTAACATTTAGCTTTATCCATGAGACGTTATGCTCGCCGAATATAAACAACACGAACACAGAAAAACCAACTGAGGTGAAGTTGGCCCTATCCTCCAGCTCTATCGAGCCTCTCGCATTACGAAATATCATGGCCGCCCAGTACGAAAAGCGCACAAGTCGCTACGCCATGTCAACACAGGCACGCCCCAACTCCGGAAAAGAACGGCATATGTGAAATCCCCGAATTCATGAAAACAGCGCAGAGAGGAAAATGGCTGAAATAAACTATTAAACCCAAAAATTCAGCAAGTATCATACATCGAATTAATCACTGTTATCTAATATATTACGTAGAGATATTTTAAATTCTGTATTTATTGAATAAGAAAGGTATCATGAAATATATCACAAGTGCGATTTTTTCTCGAAATTGTCGAAACTAATTAATTTTTTTCCGCCAAAACACTTACGACTACCGATGAACCTCTCAGAAAATAACAATCCGTATTAAGTCCGCTATATTCTAAATAACTTTTTGACAACATAAATCGTTCCAAAAAATATTAACACCTAATATATCTCCAAAGATAGGATTTTTGGCGCATTTTTCAAAATATTTTATTTATTTGCGCAAAAAAAATCGTACGACTACCCATACAACAAAACAAAATATGAATCATTATTAAGTCCACTATACTCTGAATATTTTATTGGCACCCGAAATATATAGGTACCGCAAGTACAAATTGTTTGAAAAAATTGTTAACATCGTAAATATTAGCGCAAACTAATTTACCTACAATATGGACAAGGCCAACAAACGAGTATCTCTACTTAGTGCAAGTAAAGATTGTGTTATGTTACAGCCCATAGTTTCGATTTCGTCGTTTCTACAACTATACCGCACAGCTGGACATACTCCTGGACATCTGTGCTAACTTATGAGGATTATTTATGTGGGGTGACACCCCATAGGAAAAATTCTACGAGCTGAAAACAGTCGAAAAGTGTGACTTCCCTGATATCTTGATTTTGCATATTTTGACGATTTTTTTTTTCAATTTCGCCGATTCTACAATAATGCCACGTATCTGGCCATACTGCTGGATATCTGTACTAACATAATATAATTATTTATGTGGGGTGACAGTCCGTACGAAAAATTCTATAAGCAGAAAACTGTCAAAAAGTGTGATTTCCGAGATATTTTGCTGCAGTTCTAGGCGATTTTCTTTTTCAATTTCGTAGTATCTACAAGTATACCGCACAGCTGGGCATACTCCTGAGTGTCTGTGCTATCGAATGAGGACTATTTATTTGGGGGGACACCCCGTAGGAAAAATTCTACGAGCCGAAAACTGTCGAAAAGTGTGATTTCCCTTATATATATTCATATAGCATGTTTTGACGACTTTTTTCGATTTCTTCATTTATACAATGCCACACAGCTGGGCATACTCCCGAGTGTCTGTGCTATCGAATGAGGACTATTTATTTGGGGGGGGGGACACCCCGTAGGAATTTTTCTACGAGCCGAAAACTGTCGAAAAGTGTGAATATCTGTGATAACGTATGAGGATTACTAATTGGGCTGACACCCCGTAGCAGAAGTGAGATTTCCCTGACATCTTTATGTTGCATGTTTTGACGATTTTTTTTCAATATCCAGGAGTATGTCGATTAAAATTGATGGCAGTAGAGTTAAACATCGTTAATACAAACCCTGTTAATATAAAGTGAATTGGAATCTCATTATATAACAGACCTAAAAAAATATTAGTAGATAACTTTAGTAGTTTCTCATTGTCCCCATTGATAGTGCACTATTATTGAGTACTTCTAATTTATAAACAAGTTTTGAATATTGTATTCAAATAGGTAATATTAACTGTAATGTACACATAACTACATACTACATTACAGAATATTTTAACACAGAATGCAGTAAGTAAAAAATCCGTATTCAGTAAGTACATATCCCACATGAAGTGAGGTGCTTTCTTGAATGTTCGTTTGGCCCGCTGGCTTATGGCTGCAGCCCAATAAAAAAAAATTCTATTTTCGCAAAACTTGAACTCTTATTGTTGCAATATGATTTTAAAACCCCAGCTGGATGTGACCGACCCCACTTCTTCCTTTGTTCACACTCTCGGGTTACACCCTACATGACAAACACCCCCACAATGGCCACAACCGAAAACAGCATGAACTGTTCCCAACGAACCAGTTACGTATCCTTACACCAGGAGAAGGAACTATTTACAATTTCCAGTAATTTCAATATAAAAGGTTTGGCTGTGTGTCTCAAAGTCAATATAGAGCATGCTGCCTGTTCACTGGAACACTAGAGTTTACATTTTCAACAGGACAAATGATGTGTGTCTTTTAAACATAATTTATGGATTTTTATGTACTACAGAACATAGAGCCCCAAGCAATGTTCAAGATCACCAAAACCATCAACATTTGCTACCTCAGGCCTAAAATGTTGGAAATGTTAAGTACATTAATTTGCCTACATTCACTAGTAAACCTCGAACTTTAAAACCTGAAAACAATTACACGTGCTGATATCGTACATCATAGAGATGATAAATTTACTACTTTGAAAATAAAAGGTTTGTTACAAATGAGTGTGGGTTGAAAAACATGAAGCAAGTGGTGCTACTATTCCGTATACTACTAATAGAGAACAATACCTCTTCATGCAATACAAACATAACATTTGCAACTATTTTAATAGAATATTACAGAGCAGTAAAATAAATGGAAAATTTTCGAGTCAACAAATACTAGGTAGTCCCTCTCTCATACCACCTTCGGCCAAAACTTCGTATAAAATACAATTCTCAGTTGAAAATTTAGAATGTTTTTAGCAACACGAAAGTCAAGTTATATAGCATTTCAGATCAAACTAGCTTTATCAGCAGTGCGGCTAAGTTCAGTTCAACATCAAAAGGGACTACTTAGGCATACAGTTAATGCAGAAAGGACAGTTAAAGTAGTTCTTACAGTACAAAATATTTATTCTTTAAGTTCACTCAAAATAAAATTTTCGTTGCTAATGGAAATCTATTAGCCTCCTCTTAAAATGGCTACAACTTTCAGGAAAGTTTTCAGCCCTAAGCTCTCTCCCTAGTGTGCTAAAATTGGGGTGACGGCAGGTAAAAAAATAGGTTCTACAGGACCTATCAGCCGAGACATGCTGATTCAAACATGGGAGACTATGGAATAATGTATTACTTATTTTAGTGAGATTTTAAAATGTTTCTTGCAATGGGAGATTACAATTTGAATTTGGGGGGGGGGGGGGTGATGCGACTCCAAGTCTGGGGATTCACCACTGTTTTTTTCTAGAGACATCTCGATCTCGGCGCCTTCGATGCTCCCTCGCACCTAGGCCCGCTCTTGTTTCTTATGCCACTGGCCCGACCTCGCTAGGAAGCGACGGTGGCCTCCTTGTTACTGCTTCTCTTGTCCACCCCGCGACCCGGCGATAACGACACTCGACTCTCCCTTCTGAGAGGCCGCGCCTATATATACGGGTCCGCACTGACATCATAACCATTGGCGCATTCCCTGTGCGCGGGGATAAGTGTTTCCCCCAGGGCATAGTACTGGGACATAACAGTACCTCCATTGTCAAGTCTGACGGTCGTCCTCGGCCGTCGTAAGCGCCGATGGTACTGTGGGCGGGCGGTGCGAGAGAGCTGTGAGGTGCCTTTGCCAGCAGCCATCAAGTCGCCGTGAAGACTTCTTCCTTGCGGTCGCGGTAGCCCGAAATTACGTTGCAGTGGTGTATGACTTGCGTAACAACCTGCCGGAGTGTCCTCGCGCACATATTGGGTTGTTATGGTGCCCTTTGTTTCGTATTTCCTCCCCCGATGATTGACTAAATTATGTCCCAAGACTGGTTATTGAAATTTGCAGCAACACACATCAGGAGGGGAACAAAACACATTACAAAATTTTGTTTTCAAAACACTCAGTGCTTAAGAGTACAATATTCACACGTTAACCAGTAATACTAGCTATGACATTTGTAATATAAATTTCCTTACAATTCTATCTGCTAACTACTCCTAGCCTCATGAGGCTAATAATATTTTCAGGGCCTCGTGACCTGGCATGGAATAGAGTGGTGAATAGCGGTGCTTAGACCCCTGAATTGCTTATTAAAACTCTTAAACTCTTTCGAAATGTACGCTCACCCTTCTTGTGGATGGGAATGGGTTAGTTTATGCGCGCTTGCCAGTCAGTCCACACTTAAAAATCATCTCAGTCTTTACGCACTAACAGAGTTCTCATTTTTCTTTTTTTTTCTCTCTAATTTCCACTTTAGTAGAATGTAGACTTACTTTTTCACCATATACTTGGTGTCCTTAAGTGATTACCTTACCTACTTAGTGCCCCTTACCTGATTTGTTAAGCCTACGAGCTGACACATTAAATTTTACTACATTTACCACTAATGAATGTTTCTTTTATTGCACAACAATAATTATTGCGGTCCATAATTTACATGCAATTATCATAATGTTGCCTACTTGTTGGTGAATCTAATTACACGTTTGCTTGGCTATATGAAATACAGCTTTAGTTGTGATGTTTTAATATTACATGATTTACCTTGGTGTGCACCATTATTACCCTGGGGTATATTTTTTGTATTGTGCGCGCGCCGGCGTCGTCCTATATCGTGTGTCACTCTCTAGTGACGTTTTTCGGAACCTGTTGTCGAAGGCCTTATCAGCTGTTTTCTCTCGCCTCTTTCGTTACACCGTCGTGCTCACGTGTAACAAACAAGAAAGGCGAAACATTACACTAATTAATCCTAAGCTCGCTATTACTGTGTATTGTGGTGTATTGTAACGAAAGATAGAACCATTCTGGTCCATGTGTGAATCGCTGCAATGTAACTTCCAACCTGCTGCTTGTGGATAACAGTTGCAATTCTGGCACTCGTGCCATGCGCTGGTGTTGTCGATAGTCTGTGCTGAGCTATGCTGGATTTAATTTTCAAGTAGACCCTTTCTGGTAAGGTCTTTACTGGAGTCATCTTCACAATGCCGCCTCTTTTGTAACCGCTACTAGGAGTGCAGACACTCTTACCAATTTTATAAAGATATAAATATATGATGCAATTAACAGTAACACGTTCCCAGTAAGGGCGTCTAATCGACCATTGAGAGTACATTAAACACCCCGCTCTCCGTCCCAAAAGGATTACTTTCCTCGTTTGGAAACGAGGGTGCGTATCTGTATTCGGTGTACTTTCGTTGCTAGTCGGCATCTAGCGATTCATTTATAGCGTTTAAGTGTATCCCCTTTTCAATACTTCATTGCTGAGAAGAAAATTCTTTTGTCCGAAGCCAATGAATAGGAATTACCTTTTGCGCGCTTGTTTGGTGAGGTGACTTAATGTCGCAAATATGAGTAGCTTCTATTAAGGGTCCAGCTTTTGTTCTGACCCCGCACCCGCATGAAGTGTTAACTCAATGTTACCCACTGTCTAAGATAAAATTTCTGCTTCTAGGGATTTATTTATACATGTTACCCTGAGTGTTTCGTGCGAATTTGCAATGACGTACTGATGCAGAAGTATCGTGCTAATATGAATTTTGGTGTCGATTTTGCAGTGGAATTTGCATGTTGTTATTAGATCCTGGGAATTTTGTACCAAAATAGCTGCTTTTATACATCTGTATTAAGTATCAAAATTTGATTCTTTCCGGATGTTATAAGCCTGAGTGGTCGACTCCAATGCGTTTGTTAACTCCTTTACTTCCCTGGAGTTCGTATCAATAGCAACGGTGTCCTCGTCTAGCCGCATATAACACGTTTCGTGTTTGTATTTATTCGGTGCTGGTAATATGTGGTACAGTTTCCATGCCCGTGTCTTACTTTTTACGGTTATTTGTACTTTTATTGACATCTCGCTTTCTACAATGGTGCAGTGTGTTAAAGGAGTGGAATAATATTACGGTATAGTTGTAATTGGAATACTTAGATCGAGATTGTATTGTTTTATTTTTTGTTCGATTTTCGTCAAATCCTGACTCAGTTTATCCGCGCCCACAACGTGCAATGGTAAACGGTATGATTTACAATGGGCCACATAAGTTAGAATTTCCTGCTCTCTGTTTATTATGCTACTGAATTCTAGTAGGATCGTCGTTGTTAAGTGTTCAAGAATTATAGCCGGTTCGACGTTATTAACAACCCTATTTTGGAAATTTAGCATTTTCGTTATTTTGTTCACATAACTTGTTAACTTGTTTATGCGGTCATCTGTCCTGACGTAACCATCATGTTTTGTAACATGTATTTAGTGGCTAGATATTTCTCATTTCCCATTAATTGGTCAAGGTGTTTCTTGGTTAAGACATTACAGCACCAGGCTGCAATGTCACCTAATATATGTATGCCTCTGCAACTCCTCGTAGGAATACCCATTTCGTTTAGATATTGTGACATTAGGTTCTCCTGTGCCGATTCGAAAAATTTTCGCAATAATTTAGCATTGTTACATACTTTCGTGGAATTTAACGTGCAAGCTTTAATTGATTTTTTCATCAAATGATTTATATTATAATATAAGCTCCGCTTCAAAGTGTTTACAACCACAACAACTAACTGTTAAACAAAATATTTAAGGGACCCTATCACAAACTTACAACGATACTCTTGCACAATGCAGGACACAGGGGTAATTCTGCACTTATGATTTACGCCAAGGAGGTCGGAACAGCAATGTCCTCTTGGTACAATGCCAGTAACTGTGTCGCACACATGACCCACAGTATAAGTCACAACATCCCATGTCTCTATGTCTGTACTGCCTGGACTTATCCCTCAGGTCAGCGACGCTACATGAGACCAAAGGCGACACCCTGGTCAGTTCCCTGTCTGCCAAATTCCTTAAACGGTCCCGCGATATTTGGCGAGAAAATTTTGACCTCCTGGATAAAACTATCTACTAAACGGACGTGGGGTAGCCTGCATTCGCACCTAAACAGGCCTAAGTGGTTGCGTCTCGAGCATCATTCCCATTTAGTTAAAACCCTTAACAATCTCGTTCAGTACTCCGTCTTTCCACCAGTCCTAGCAGTCTATGCATTATATTTAAGAACTGGCGAGTCGTGTCTCTAGCACGTACTTCGAACCACAGGGCTGGCTATTTCCCCGGCTCTCAGAACTGTTTAGAACCAGTGGGTTTCTTTCTTCCCTCGTCTGCAATACCTTCGTGTCGTTGAGAAGTATGTGATTAGGAATTTTAACAATAACTTAACACTTCGAGCTTACATTACTACTAATATTAGTTGGGAAACAATGACGTATTCGTGGCGTAAGGAAGGATTACGTAGTAAGCGCGCCACATCGCGCAGTTTACAAACACAAACCCGCACTGGTGGCCTTGGGTACATGCTGACTCTTCACCAATGCTGCGCGCGAATCTGTGTTGCAAAATGTAACTGGGTCGTTCCGCCTCTTGCGTGCCATGCCCTGCAATACCTACCTACAATATGGCAGAAATATACACACAGTTGCTCCTTTCTGAGCTATTATTTATAAGCACATTATATAAGTATTACATGTCACCTTAACAGGAGGATACTTCCTGACACACTGCAGTAAGTGTTATAATCATTGTATTCAAATAATATTATGGCAACTCGCACATTTAACATAAAACCTCTCGTTTCACGCATGTGCTATAAAATTTCAACATATTATTCATTATGTCATGTGATTTATTGCAACTTGCAATACCAACATCAATCAACATTTTGCATTATATAAATTATATTAAAAACTTTATCAATTGTAATTTATCTTTACATATTTGATACACTAGCACCGTTATTGTCCTTTTAGAAATATAATATTTTTCGCCGCACACAGCGGATTTTTTGCCTTTCAATTTATTTAAAACTTTTCAGTTTTACAAAATCAATATTACAACACCTCTTAGTATTCAGTATTTGCTACTAAATAATATAACTTCAACTACTTTCTTATTTAATTTCGACAAGGTAGCTCGCATTCAGCATATTATTAATATTATTTAAATTCCACGTGAGGGTGGGGATTCATTTATGGGGGGAGGTGGTTTTTTTACATTAATGTATCCAATAGTTAATACTTTCAAGGGGGACGCGTATAGCGTACTAACTTAGCAGCTTGAGGACGGGAAGACCTTAGCCTCCACCAATGTTATGTTTACATAAAATGATACTTCTTTTTAGTTGCTTAGTGTTGGTAGTTTTAACACTACTGTAGATTTCGTCAAGACATAAGAACAATTAAATGTAGATCATGGTAATAAATACTTTGTTATAGCTTAAACACTGGAAAGTTTTGCAATAGCTGAGACTTTGCTCCAAACTGATGAATGGGTCAATGATCAATTTTTGGATGTACTAGTAAAGGAGGTGCAACTATATAACATCACATGTCCATGAGATTATTCAGAGAGTCCCAATTCCTCTGAGAAATGAATAGGCATGTTCGAGTAAGATCACTGGACATCCAGTTATAGAAATGGAACTTACCGCTCAAGATTTACAAGGTAAAACGAATGAGGTGTAAATAGGTTTAGATGAGGTTCAGGCGCCTCCACCAAAAGGTTACGTTTTTAGCTAAAGTTATACCATTTTATTTGTTTGGTGATGGTGTAGTATTTTATGTAAAACATACAGTATCTTATTATAACTTGTTTTAATGAGGGATTCTTTTAATATAAGTGAGACCCGCAATCTAAATATTAGGTACGGCTTTAATTTACAATATATACACCTATTTCATTACATTTACGATGTTATTTACGGAGGGAGACAACAATAGCTAGAGACATTTATGATTACTTATGAACCACACAATTTAGTTACTTCGATGACAGTCCCACATTGTTAATGATACCGAGGCTGATGTAAGGTAACGTCCACGGCGATCGGCACATCCTAGATCTGGACGCTTGGTGCATCTTGGTAATGAAGTGGTCCTGGTGACGATATGGGGCAGACAGACTTTTTCACCATATACTTAGCGTCCTTAAGTGAATATTACCTTACCTACTTAGTGCCCCTTACCTGATTTGTTAGGCCCACAAGCTGACACTTTGAATTTTACTATATTTACCACTAATAAATGTTTCTTTTATTGCACAACAATAATGATTGCGGTCCATAATTTATGTACAATTATCATTATGTTGCCTACTACTTCGTGAACCTAATTACACGTTTGCTTGGCTATATGAAATACAGTTTTAGTTGTGATGTTTTAATATTACATGATTTACCTTGGTGTGCACCATTATTACCCTGGGGTATTGTTTGTATTGCGCGCGCGTCGGCGTGGTCCTATGTCGTGTGTTAGTCTTTAGTGACCTTCTTCGGAACCGGTTGTCGAAGGCCTTATCAGCTGTTTTCTCTCGCCTCATTCGTTACATCGTCGCGCTCACGTGTAACACACAAGAAAGGCGGAACATTACTGTAATTAATACCAAGCTCGCTATTACTGTGTATTGTACTGTATTGTAGTGACAGATAGAACCATTCTGGACCATGTGTGAATCGCTGCAATGTAACTTGAAACCTGCGGCTTATGGATAAATTTTGCAATTTTGGCACTTGTGCCATGCGCTGGTGTTGTCGGTCGTCTGTGCTGAGCTGTGCTGGATTTAATTGTCAGGTAGGCACTTTCTGGTAACGTCTTTACTGGAGTCAATCTTCACAATGCCGCCTCTTTTGTAACCACAACTAGGAGTGCAGACACTCTTACCAATTTTATAAAGATATAAATATTTGAGGCAGTGTACTCTTAACGGTCGATTATTCATACGCCCTTACGGGGACAGTTGTACTGTTAATTGCCTCAAATATTTATATCTTTATCGTTTTGGACCCGTGATTGGCCGGTAATTCTAGGGTTGGGGAAATTGAAACAGAAACTGCCGAGAGATGGCTCTACCGTCGCCGTGACTCTTCGTAAACAACATATGCCGTAATTACTGTATTTGTGCAGCAATTTTGTATAGGCAAGAGAATTTCTTTGTTGTTTGAGGAATCTTTGTACGGGAATTATTGTTTTCTTTTGTGAACTACGAGAATTATCTTCTGTACAGTGCGGTTTCACAACAGGATGAAGCAAGGAAGTGTGGTCTTGATTTCCAGCGAACACTGCAGTTTTGGTGAATCGTGAATGTCGGGACGAACGTGGATAAATGCGAAGATAATTTTACAGTTTTTATTGTTTTGATAACTGTATTTATTTTCTTTTATATTTATGAAGGCCGAGGTACGTTTTGTAACGTAAGATTTCTTGGGATTGTTTCTTTATAGAACGAACTACCAATTATTGCCGGAGGTAAGTAAAATATTTGTAGAACTGGACCTTCTCTAAATGACCTTTCCTGTTTCTGTACCAGGAAATCTCGTTTGTGGGTCGTTTGCGATAAACGTAACATTTTGAAGGACGTGTTTGGATTTTATTTCAGGCTTTTATTTAAATAAGATAATACATGGAACTACATTAGGTAATTCCCTCTCAGCCGCTCAAGTAGTGAAGTGGCATATACTGTATTGATGCACTATGAAGTAATGGCCTAAAAATTCATTAAATGTTAACTCGAAAATGTGATGTTTATCTCAAACGGCTTGTAATTGTTATTGAAACCTTCAATAATTATGCGTTACACATGTTCGGTGCGTTTAGGGGAATTCTACAATAATTCTAGGTCCCTGTTTAGACAATGTGCCGCTCTCGAGATAAGCAGATAATTTGTTTTGTGTGAAACATTAGTTAGGAAAAATAATATAAGATAAGACATAATAATTTTGTATAATGCCAGGTTCAACTCTTATTCTCATCTAATTTAGTCTCTCCAGCAACAACAAAACTTATCACTTTCATGGCTTGTTTTTTTGAGAATGTAGTAATGTGTCATAAAATGTTTTGCAGCCACTCAAAAATGCTTAAAAAAGCATGGAAAATCTGCATTTCAAAGATCCTGGTTGACTGATCCAGATTTGAAACTGTGGGTTCAAGAAGTGCCACATGATAAATACTCAGCCAAATGCAGTTTGTGTTCTGGTGCCCACATATCGGTGAGCAGCATGGGACGACAGGCTCTGATGAGTCATATGACCGGCGCTAAGCACAAGGAACGTGTAGTAGCAATGAAGAAGTCCTTAGGTATTGGTATCTTTTTGTCATCACCATCTGTCCTTCCCAGTACATCAACTACAAATTTGGAAGGTAAGCCTCCTGCTAGTAGTACTTCTGTTTCTGATAGTGAGCTGCATTGCTGTAAAGAACCAGTAGATAGTCAAGAAAAATCTGAAACATTTGGAAGTCCACGTGGATTAAAATAATTTATGCTGGGGGAGAATGTTACAAAAGCAGAGATACTGTGGTGTATTCAGTGTGTTTCATCACACAAATCCATGAGAACTGCCAGTAAAGACATAAGTGTTTTAAAACGAATGTTTACAGACAGTGAAATCGCAGGAAAAATGCAGCTTCAACGCACTAAAATTGGGTACACCATATTATTTGGACTTGCACCTTTTTTCAAAATGAAGCTTGAGCATATTGTAATGAATTGTCCACATTATGTAATTGGATTTGACGAATCTCTTAATAAGGTATGCCAGCGTCAAAAAATGGACGTGAATGTGCAGTATTGGGACAGTGGAAAAGGTGAAGTTTGCACACGTTACTACTCTTCATCATTTTTGGGAAGTTGCAAAGCCAGTGATCTTTCGCAAGCTTTATTTGAAACATTGCCGCCACTTCATTTTCGGAAAGTGTTACAACTTTCTATGGATGGTCCCAATGTGAATCACAAACTTTTAAATGATTTCAAGACATTTGTCAAGCAAGATTCTGAAGAAAACCCAGTATTATTGGATTTAGGTAGCTGTGGCCTTCACATTTTACCCAATGCTTTCAAAGTAAGTATGATGGCAAGTGGATGGAATGTGGTTTCCTTCTTGAGAGCGCTGTATAATGTATTTAAAGATGTGCCTGCTCGCCGTGCTCTCTACACATCGTGCACAAATTCTGACAAATTTCCTTTGAAATTTTGCCCTGTTCGCTGGCTAGCGAATGCTGAAGTTGCTCAGAGGGCACTGGACATGCTTCCTCACTTACGCACTTTTGTAAATGAGGTTGAGAAAATGAAGGTTAAGCCAACATCTGCAAGCTTCTTTACTGTTGTGGAGAATATAAAAGATCCACTGATAGGCCCAAAATTAAAACTATTGCTTGTGATGTTGAACCTTTTCTTCAAGAATTCCAATCCGATTGGCCTCTTGCACCATTTTTGTACTCTGCTCTGAACTCTATTGTTAGGCTGGTTATGGAGCGTTTTGTGAAGCCTGAATTGGTGGCTGCTACTGTCAGTGTAGAGAATCTTGAAAACCTTCTCAGTGTCAAGACTATAGAAATAGGATTTGCCACTAAACAGGAGATGAAAAGATGCAAAGGCCTCAATGAATTGCAGATTTTGGCATTTAGGGGTGAATGCAGAAAGGTTCTCCAGAAGTTTGTTGTCAAAGTGATGGAAAAGTCTCCTCTCAAATACAAACTAACAAAGATTATTTCGTGTTTAGATCCTGCTGTAGCGTCACAAAGGGATGTTGCACACATGTATTTGAGTAGTCTGTTGGAGATGTTGGTAAGCAAAAACTGGTTAGATGGGACCACAGCTGACAAGGCTGCAAACGAATATAGCAAGATTTGCGTAAGTGGCTCGGAGTATCTGAAGACATTCAACCGACAGAAAGATCGCCTAGATACATTTTGGATGCAGCTGTTGAACAGTACAAATGAAAGATGTGATAGCATAAGGAAAGTTATTCAGTTGGTTCTGATTTTGTCGCACGGAAACGCAAATGTGGAAAGAGGGTTTTCAGTAAATGCAGACTGTATTGTTGAAAATATGAAGGAAGAAACCCTGGTTGCTCAACGGCAGGTATTTGATGCGGTTGCAGCTGTTGATGGCATTGAAAATGTTGACAAAACAAAGAGTATGATTCATGCAGTGCGGAATGCCAGTTCGTGCTACAAGGAAGCACTGGAACATAAAAAGAAAACCCAAACATTGAAACAGCAGGAAGAAAGTAAGACAAATTGAATATTTTGGCCATTAAAGAACTTGAAGCAAAGAAATCAAAATTAATGGAAGATGTACTATAAGAATCTGATCTTATAGACTCAAAAATTAAAGCTCTGACAAAGTAATGTAGCCAGATTGCTGTTATCCGTTTCCCTTCCATGTAAACTGTATCTTCAAACTGTTCTGTGGTTTTAAAACTTGTGAGAACGATAGTTGTTACTTGTGAATTCCGTGTGCCAGGGTAAATTGTATCTAGAAACTGTTTTGTGGTTTTAAACTTCTGAGAACAATAATTGCAACTTGTGACTTCAGTGTGCTAGTATATAACTGCAATGAACATTATTTTTAGTTCAAATACTAACTAATTGAACAATGGAAGATTATTTACTTATTTATTTGAATATTACAATATTTGTGTTTTGTTTAACTAGGATATGTTTTCGGTTGAATTTAAATGGTAGGAACTGTTCCTCGTTGCAACACTCCAGACCTTGTAGGCCTGCCATAAAGCTTGAAACATAATTAGGAAGTGCAAACATTTTTATGCAACTGCCAAGTGATTTCAAGAACGTGTATGCACGTTTCAGTACACATAGTATTTGCGGCAGTCATCATTAATGCAAATCTGCAGTCATGCTGCAAATTAGTTGCTTCAATCTAAGGTCATCAGAGGTATGTATTTTTAGGCCAGCTTACAGTAGGCCTATCATTGTTGTTGAAATGGTAGGCTACTTTTATTTGTAGTATCGAACTTGTAATTATTTATAAATCAGTTTTATTTTGGTGCGTATATATTAAATTTAACAAATAAACTTCAAAACTTAATTCTCGAGCTAATCCAACAATATGCACCAAAATTAAAAATCAAATTCACATTCACTTTAAATTAAGTAGCTGTAGAGTGTAGATCAATAATGTGGTTTTGCATATAATAATAGTTATAGCTTTTTTCACTTTATAGTGGTGATGATGTGCAAAATTATTACAGGGATAAAAAATCCTAGAAATTTTTTTTGACAAGCCTTGAAAACCTGGAAGAATCCTTGAATTTAATCTGGATTGTTGAGTGGCCACCCTGGAAGAGCAACTTAAGCAAAAAATTAAACGAAAATTCTTCAAGTGGAACCTACAGCTTGTAAGATCTGGCAGTGTGTTGTGTTTTGTGTTGTCACTGTGATAAAGCTTAACCTTATGGCTTAGAATAAAACGATTACTACCTTTTATGTAGCTTTTTTAAAGAGCTTTCCAATGATATATTAACAACTCAATATGATGATAAATGGTGAAGATATTACCATTTCAACGAACCCCTGGCCATCGTCATAGTTGCCATTTTGATGACGTCATCACAGGGCATTCATGACCTCTAATCAAGTGTCTCCCGGCGGTTTTTTGTTCCTTAGTACGTATACAGGCGTTGTATAAAATTTCATACTGGTATCCGGAAGTGAAATGTTTTACGCTAACTCCACCGACTAATTAAAGATAAATTGATTAAACTAATAACTTGTATTGAGAAACATAGGCCTACTCACATACATTTGCACATTATGTTTTCTCTTGGCATTACAGTCCATTAAAATTAAGTACTCAATCACACTTCTTACTATAACAGCCTAATCTAAGCTGTCTGAATTCAATTAAAATAACTTTAAGAGCAAAAATATCTAGGTATTATAGTGCATTAACAAAATGTGTAAGATGTTCCAAATAAAATGGAAAAATGTTTATTAAGATCTCAGATGATAAAATTAGTGATACGTTTTTGAACAACACATAAAATATATCTTTATAATGCAGAGATATAGTCCAGTGTCCAGACTATACCCCCGTAAAAATTTTTATGTGCACTAACTTTTATTGCTGCAATGTCTTAAGTGAACCTTCTGGATTGTGTTTTTCTTGGGTAGACTTTTTAATTTTGGGACGTTGTCACCACCGACGCCATTTTGTGATATGGCGAAAATGCTAGCTGATTTAGTACAAGAGTCTCACATAGGGATATTCTTGGCCACTAATTGCGCATTTTTTAAGTTCTAAAATAAAATAAATATGTTTTTTCAATCATATAACCATTTAATAATGCATTATTTTTTTAAAATATATATAATTTCACTTCCTCTTTTTGCATTCCTTTGTTACATTGGCGTTGATGCTAAGTGTGTATAGTTGGAGGTGCAAATTTTGTCAAATTTTAGTGAGTATAGGCCTATATTGGTTTTAACTATTAACTTATTTGCCATCAAATTCTTAAATACCAAGACATCTTTTTAATTTATTTAAATATGCAAATTGAGGTAAGTAAGTGTCGTTATATTATTTGCAGGCGTCTG
>PNEQ01028529.1:0-18072 GCA_003012365.1 Medauroidea extradentata
TGTAATTACTGACTGATTTACCACCATCATGAAACTTGGTTTTAATGCGACTACAAATACTACACTTGCAATTGATTACAATACCGCCATTCTGCCTAAGATAACACTAGTCTGTTTTTGTTACCACACTGGTGCCAACAGTGCACCCCCACAACTAAAGCTAACAAAAGACACTACACAACAACAATACATAACAACTTCATTTGGTCCCTAAAACTGGTTTATATATATATATATATATATATATATATATATATATATATATATATATATATATATTGTTCCAATCAATGAAAAAAAATTTTTTTTGGGTTCTTGTAGAAATGTTATACTTCTTCTATATCCCCAGTTATCACATTCTAGTACAAATGTTTATACTGTGTTAATGAGTGTGTGTGTGTTTGACAATGAAGTCCCAGTTTATGCATTTGTAAACTTAGTAGGGCTTAGACTTACTTTATACAGGGTGTTGTCTAGTTCCATGTCAATATTTTGGGCAAACTATTCTCACATCTAGAAGAATAACAAATGTTTTATGGACATAGGTCCGAAAACAAGCCGTTCTTATATGTTTTTTATTATTATTTCATTTTAAAGATTACAGCACTTACATGCGTAAATACTTTTTATAAAATGGAGAATATCACACGTAAGCGAAGCTTGTGTGCGAGTGCTATTAGACAATTTATTTTCTATTGCTGCGGTAATTGATGTAAGAAAACTTGTCATGGTATTAAATTTATTTGAAACTATTTAAATAGGCCTACGGCATAAATTCTAATTTTAAAACTTTTTTAAATTATTATTGTTGTATAAGGATAGCACATATTATTTAAAATATGTAAAATAATTTACCAAAGTAAACTACTACTTAAGCAGGGTGCCACTCGTCTGGAAAACAGGGAACTGTCAGGAAATTTAAAACTAATCAGGGAAATGTCAGGGAATTTGGTTAAAAGTTGTGAAATGTCAGGAAATTATATTGTCTTAAATGTGTAAATAGATCTGGTATTCACAGAACACACAATTGCAAAATTATTTACAAAATGTGTGTGTTAGAAATTGCAAAATAAATTATTACCAAAAGCATTTATTGCAAAGTTCTGTGTAGTAAAGCAAAACTGTTGATCAGCATCGGTAATGCTGAATCAATTTTAGAGTGATTGTATTGCTTTGATAGTGTTGCTGTACCGTACGACACAAAATGGTTTCCACATCTTGTTTATTTACCAAGTATCGTGTGTGTGTTGTACTATGCTCCTTGGATACAATTTACACATTTGTAATCTTACTGGAAGGTGAGCTCATTTACACGATAAGGCTTCATTGTACGCCAGACTATGAATGCCTTTGAGTAATTTTTTGAAACTCAAGCGTTAACAAGGTTCCCACAGACCTGGAAAGTCAGAGAAACATGTTTTGGAACCTTGTGAGTCAGGGAAAATTGTGCTAATATACCAGGAAGTCAGTTAATATGTCCTGGGTATGAGATTAAACTGCAGCCCTTCGCTCCTTTTCTTCTGTGGAGGCTTTGTTTCCTTGTTCAACTATTAGTTTTTTTCTCTTTGTCCTGTTTTTATCTTGAACATAGCTTACGTATTATTGATTTACTGAAAAGGCATCGCCTATCGGCACGTTACAGGCTCTCAGAAGTGATTTTGCTGTAAGGACAACCTTGACGTGCGTGTCAAATGTCACAACTAGCCAAGTGCTAAAGTATGGAATGTATATCTCCTCGAAAGTATTGTACTGCTAGATGGTTGGAGAATGTCCTGCATTTAGAAAGAGCTTTACTTCTTTTTGATGATATTAAGAAGTTTATGGAGAACACAAAGGCTGTAAAACCCAAGACATTTCTCAATGTTACAGACCAATCGAAAGACACATTCATGAAGTGTAAACTTGCTTTTTTAAAATCGTTATCAGACGACTGTGAACCTTTCCTGAAGAAATACTAAACATCACGTCTGCTTGCTCCCTACATGTTCTCAGACTTCCAAAACTTTATTGAGACTTTGATGCAATGATTTGTCGAGTTGAGCAAGATACCTATCACTGTTAAGACACTTCTTGCTGTTGATTTACACAGTACGGAGATTTTACTTGAACTCAGAAACATTGATCTTGGATTTCATACTAAGAAACTTCTTAGAGAAGTGGTTTCAACTGACAGTAAAGTATTTGAATTTAAGAAAGATTGCCAACAAAAATACTAACAAGAACGACAGAGAAGATACTTGAGTGGAGCTCCTTAAATATCCAGCAGTTAAGGGGTTGCCCTCATTAGATCCAAACATTATTAACAAACAGCCAGATCAAAGAAAGATTAGATTTGATATCCTGCTGGATGCCCTGTATTCACGAAATAGAATTTCAGAAACTGTTACACAGAGAGCGATGACTCAGTACTCTCATTTGTGGTGAAGCACAGTGTATTCTTCTGAAACAGTTTTGTGAATTCCTAGAAAATAAAGTTGAGTCTCAGTGCGTAGATTACTTTTATTTTTTAATTTTACATTAAAGCATTGAATATCAAGATCTGTGGGAAGTTGTGGAATTGTGCCTCATTTTATCACATGTCATTGCGACAGTTGAGAGTGGTTTAACAGAGAACAAAAGCTTGTTGGTTGAAAAACCTACATGTAGAAAGCCTCATTGCGCAAAGAAAATTTTATAATGGCATAAAATATTACGAGGCCGTACACAAGGTTTCGATGACACAATGTACGTCAGTAATTCTCGATTACGATATAGTGCGCATCTGGACAATGCAAAGCGAAATATAACTGAAGAAGGCGAAACCACACAAAAAATGAAACTCCAAAATGAAATAAAGAAACTACAGGAAAAGAGGAAGATGGTAAGGTTACAAGGTGTCTACCAGTCACGAAAGTCACCAAAATAGTCACAGAATTTAACAAAGGGTCACTGATTTTGTAAGTGGGCAGTTGAGTGCTGTGTAGGAACAATAAGTTTATTTGCACATGTTTAAATTACGCTCATTTATGTGTAGTTTCGGAAAACGAGCATATACTTCGCTAAGAATTCTCTGCAAGGTCAACCTTTGTGCTGTACTGTGTTCACAACTTACGCCCTTCTAATGATGGCAAGTCCAGGTATTGTATGTGCTGCAAGAGCCGAGTTAATGCGACAGGGTGTCCACATTCTGGAAAGTCAGGGAAGTTGTGAAATTGGTCAGGAAAATTCAGGGAACTCACTTGAAATCCTGGAAAAGTCACGGAACTCACTTGAAATCCTGGAAAAGTCACGGAACTCACTTGAAATCCTGGAAAAGTCATGGAAATTCCCCAGTTCTATGCTGTTACATTTACAGTTTGCATTTAATTGACTATAGTTATATATTTGGAGTTCTTAGTGAAATTTTATGGGCATTTAAAGGCACTTACGTATGCAACCCTTGTAGTCAAAGAAATCCTTCGTAATCATATTGTGGTGTGATGCAACAAGGTGGCCACATACCTGGAAAATCTGGAATTATCAGGGAAATTTCAGGGAATTTTGTTACATCTGGATCATTTCAGGGAATTTTCTCGCCTGGCTCATTTAGAGCTTCTGTAACAGTTACTGGATGGAAAGTAATAGCATCTTGAAACATTTTATTTTTTGTTTTAAGACTTAACTTCATGAATGTGTAATTATACCTAATTGTCTGGTTCATAATTATTACCGATGGACTTTAGTCACATTCGCTGGCTGGACAACACAAAAGTATAAGAAAAATCTTGAAATTGTTACCTTTATTGGAAAATTTGTTGCGTAAATACTCCAAAAAGTTGGTTTTGTGCTTGTGAAAGATCACGGAAATGTTTGGTTTTCTGTCAGGGAAATCAGGTAATAATCAGGGAATTTTTTTCATTGCAATGTGTGGCCACCCTGTAGCAAAATTAATCAGAAATTCCCCAGGTATTCATCAACTTGTGCAGCAGTCGATGCTACAGCATATCAATTCATGTGTTTGTGCTGATGGGGGGACTTTTTAAACACTTTCTGATGTGCCAACAATATCTTTTTACACATTTATATTATTTTCACCGTTATTCCTATCGTAATATGTGTTAGTGACATAGCGGAGTGTACAGTGTACAGTACTGTTGTAATGGCGTTCCACAACGTGATCCAGCCCGTGCTGTGAACCGTACATGTATTGCCAACTGTAGTGTAGAAACTGTGCGTTTTAGGTCCACTGTCAGTATAAGCTTTTTTGTTCCTCTAGGAGTTATGATTGTTTCCCCAGAATATTGACAACATCCTATACATAAGACAGACCACAACTACTTTAATAGACTTATGTTACTAATTAACTAATGTAAGTTTAATTCATTTAGAGTTAATTCAAGACTGGGTGAGTGTGTATGAAGTGTGAGTATTTGGGCATTTACTTCCACTGTGTTAGTTTGAAAGATCTTCTGTGCAATCAGTCTGCACTAAAGCCATCAAGTATGTGAATTATTGGCATTTGTTGTCCAGGTGAAGTGCGGAGCTCGAACGTCGTGGCTTACTGGCACTCGTCGCTGCAGTAGCAGGTAACTTGACAGAAATGCCACTGCGGTCTAAGGATATTTTTGAAACAGAGCCAGCTGAAGTCCTTTCCAGGGTAAATAAGTATGATGGCTATTACTTGTTCCGAGTTTCCATCCATGTTTGTTGTTGTGGTAAATGTTTACATGTACTTCTACGTAGTCTAATATTACAGGGGGGCTACAGCCAGGGAAAACCTGGAAATATCAGGGAAATTTAGTGTGTCAGGGAATCCTGGCATTTTATTGGGAATTTAGTTGAAAATAAATAAAATGTTGGCTTGTAAATTTTACTCAGTAATTTGATGCATTCATCTACATAAAATTTTTAATTTTTCAGCTGATATAAATTGTATAGTGTACCGACTCCCTTTGCATTTTATTGTCTTCATTTAAATATTACGAGTTTACAATGGTTACACTGGGAATATAACATACAGTGAAACCCTCTTAAGAAGTTTTCCCCCATAATAAGTATGAATTATTTTTACAATGTCTATGTATACAATAGTAATTTAACCCTTTTAAAAAGTTTTCCCAGCTAATAAGATTAAATTATTAAGTCCCTCCAGAAACTTCTTGACAGGGTTTTACTGGAAATTAACAAAGTAAAAATGTCAATGTGATAGTGTAATGAATTTTTGTTAAAAATAAACTTGATTCTTCATCTGAAAAGTTGAAATGTTTCTTCCAAATGTATATATACTGTACATAAAATGACTGCTGTGGTGGCAATATTAATAGATAGTTTTTATTAGGCTTAAATTTTTTGTGAGGATAAGTGCAACTGTGAATTTTGTATTAAAATTTTACTTGTTTTGTAAAAGTTGTATGTGCTAACACAAGTATGTCTCCAAATTGTGTGCCTGTGATGAGTTTCTTGATGTCATTGCAAGAATTCAAATTTCGTGAGTAATGTTATGATTTAATTTAATGTACATTAAAATCTAAATTTAATTTACATTTAGATGTGATTTCTGGTTAAATATTTTTCAGAGAAAAAAATTTTATTTGATAAAGTAAAGTATTTCAGTTACACAAATGTCAGGGGATTTTTTGGCAGGAACTCTGTAGCCACCCTGCATTAATGTGCATAGTTAATAAACTTTCATTGCAAATGTTTATAGGATCTGACAAGTGTTTCTTGAAGTCTTAATAGAAACTGCAGTAAAGAGCACCACCTTTATGAGTTGTTTTGTATATTGGGAGCTCTAACATGACGGAGCTATAAGGGCCATATTGAAGCAAATGTGTACTGCCTTGTTACTCGTACACACACGGAGCTGAACTAGTGCACATACCACACAAACTATGGGACTATGCGGTAGGGAAGTCGAATATTTTCAGTTCAATGTAGAGTCGAAGTCAAATATTTTATTGTTTCTTGCATCACACCTAATGTTTGCTGTGCTATAATACTTCCACATGATTCAAATGTGGCTGTATATAGATTAGGAAGATCAGTTTCCAGCTGATAATGTAATATTTGTTTTGTGCCTAAATAGTAAAACAGAATGCATATATTTTGCAATGGATAGAAAATAAATACCTTAACATTAAAACTAAGTATAAGTTTGTATTTAAATTGCAATTACGTAATTATATTAAAACTCTGTGAGTGAAAAATTTAGTTTATCATACCAGTTAGCTGGTTTATATATATACTATAAAATTTATAGTAAAAAAATTACTTAATATTAAAAGTGGTTGGTGTTTATCTCTGAAGCACAAAATTGGTTGTTTGTCTCAGGAGCACGAAAGTGATCTTGAGGAGCGCGAACGTGGTTCTTAGTGTCGGGAGCATACAAAAGTGGTTCTTCGAAGCTTCAAATTATCCTCAGAGCGAATATTCGGTGGCTTAATATTCGATTCAACTGTGAAATTTCAAATCTTCATACACACTCTACTATGCAGTGACCTTACAATTTTATCGGTGAAAAGTTTGTAACAAATACATTGTAGAAGCCTTAATAAGTTTTGTTCAAAAAGTTTCTTTTCAGCCATGTTGAAAAGCTGGGAAATATTATTTACAATGTGCATAATTGTCTTGAAAGTTCTTGAAAGCATTCTGAAATTTCTTAAATAGGTACACGGTGAGCATGTATAATAATTTCTAAAGTAAATGCTTGTCTCTAATCCCACCACAACACAATTCAACAACCATGTATGCAGTCTATTTTACAGCCTGGTGAAGAGTGTTTTATTTATTTTATTTATTTATATCAATAGCACAAAGGCTAAAAAGAACAATAACTCTTTAAATATGCACACAATATTAAACTGTTGCATGATGTGAAATTAAATTTACAATCAAATTATGCAAATATGTAAACAACTTTCTTACAGTAGTAGGCTAACAATAATTATATATGGTAATACATTTTGACGATAACTTTATACACATTATGATATGAATTCCTTAAACATCATCATACATCGCTAAATTAAAAGTTATTTGCTGCTGAAATATATTCTTCAAGAATTTTCTTAAAAGTAGTAAGACTCTTTTAATTTCTTTTACTGGTTCTGGTAAATTATTAAATTCAGTCAATCCTTTGTCAAAAATAGACCGTCTTACCAAAGTAGTTCTCGGAAATTTAATGTGAAAGTTATACTTATTTCTAGTGTCATAGGCATGTAGATCTGAATTTTTTTATTAACTTTGAGTGCAAATACTCAGGTAAAATGCCTTCTTTGATCTTAAAAACATAAATTAGTGTATTATATAAAAGTAACTGTTTAATACTCATCCAACCCAGTTCTGCCAACATGTCTTGAATTTTTACAAATCTATCTTTTTTGAGTATTGCTCTCATGGCCTTATTTTGAAGTAGGCTACCTGTAATTTATCAATATGAACTTGATCAACAAAATTTATAATTGATGCACAATACGTAAAATGTGGAAGAACAATGGTGTTGGATGCAATAACCTTAGATTTTGTAGACAACTTGTAGTTAAGTCTACCTAACATGCCTACCTTTCGAGCAACTTTTTTAATTATATTCTCTACATGTGATTTTATGGTCAATGATCTGTAGATTACAACCCCTAGATATTTAAATTCATCAACCTGTTCTGTAACGCCATCTTCACCTAAAACAACTTCAAAATCCATGTTTCTTTCTTCTCTGCCTTCACCAATCACCATATATTTTGTTTTAGCTATGTTCACTTTGAGCTTGTTTTCACACAACCAATTATATAAAGACTTTAGTTGAATGTTAATTTTTTAACTGCATCTTCAAGTTCATATGAAGAACAATAAACTAATGTGTCATCAGCAAACAAGTGAATTTCACAGTTACAGGCCAAGTCCAGTATGTCATTCATATAAATTATAAATGACATTGGGCCTAAAACACTACCCTGTGGAACACCATAATCATTTTTAATTCTTTGAGAGATCGTTTCCTGACACCTTACAACTTGGTACCTATCAGTCAAATAGCTTTTAAACCACTTTGTAACTGTTCCGCCACATCCATATCTCTCCAATTTGTGAATTAATCTTGTACGGTCAACAGTCTGGAAGGCTCTTTTTAAGTCTAGAAAAACTGCCACAGTCTTCTTTTTGTCGTCTTTTTTTATTTTCCAGTCATTGACCACGTACTGTACTGCTGTTTCAGTTGAGTGATTGTCACGAAAACTAGACTGATTGTTTCTCAAAATTTTCTTTTCTTTGCAGTAGTCTTTCAGTTGTTTGTAAACAATTTTTTCTAATATTTTCTCCAGACTGGGCAACATATTAATGGGTCTAAACTCTTCACCTTTTTTTGCACTTTTTGACTTTGGGATAGGGATAATGGTAGCCATCTTCATCTCTGTGGGTACGTATCCATTCTTGAGTGAGATATTTATTATTTGTGCAATACGATTGTGTACTAAAGGGTCTATTTCCTTCAATACTTTCCCACTGATTCCATCAACTGATGATTTATTTTTAAGACTTTTTATAATTTTCGAAATTTCAATTTCATTTGTAGTTCTAAATGTATTTAGAGTAGAGTTTTCACTTTGCTAGACTTCTCTATTTACATCTTCAGTTGATATGGATTTCACAATTTCTCCTATGCTTGCCACGTAATACTTATTCAGACCATTCGCAATTTCTTCATCGGCAGTTAATATTTTGTCTTCTAGTTGAACCTCTTTTATTTCATTTTCTGTATTGATATAAATTAGTTTCTTTGGTTCACGCCACATCTTCTTTGGTTGATTACTCTCATCATCAATCACTCTTTACAAATGTGTCCGTTTTGCCTTTCTAATAATGTATAAGCACTTGTTTCTGTGAGATTTATAAAGGTTCCTGTTAGCTTCTGTTTTGTCATACATATAACGTTTGTAACTATTGTCGCGAACCTGGATTGCAATTTTCACTTCATCATTAAACCAAGAATGGCAGTTTCTTACAGGCCTATAAGCTGGTTTTCTACAATCCTCAATACTATCTATAATAAGCTTTTTCAGCAATACGTACTCATTTTCTATATCTTCACTAACTGTGGAATTCCCACTTTGTGTGAGAGATGAAAATCTGCAAGATGCTGCAAGTTGTGCCGGCTGGCACATCTATTGTGATGTCATCAATGCTCAACGTCATAAATGTGCACAGTGTTCCCATCGTAACAATTTTACTGTGGGACTTTATCATTGTAATGAATCCACCACTGTAGGAAAGCCCAATGTAAGTTTAGACCTCAATTTCGAACGAATCAAGTACATTTATTTATTTTTTTTCTTTTAACCTGAACAAAGTTCAGCACAACTGCCATTTTACAATTTGTTGTGCATATTGTAGACAACATACAGTTATAAAAACACAAGGTTACAACAAGCAATAAGATACATAAAAACTTACCTGCTAAGTTACAAAAGTTATTAATAAAGAAGAAGTTTGTTTCATAAAAAAAATTGAAGAGTTTACAAAGAGTGAGATATGTTACATAATGCTGAATTAGTCTCCTGTTATTTTTTTTTTTTGTTTGGTTTTGGAGAAACGACCATCTTAAAAAAGCCACTTTCAACCAAGTTTGAGGGCTGTAAAATAATGCTTAATATGCCTGCTTGTCGTAAAATTCATATTTACAAGGAAGTACATTTTCTTTTTGTTGATAAGCATTGTGGATTTCTGATAAAAAAAACTCTGAACACACTGTACACATTTTGAACTTCTGCCAGGGGGGATGAAGCACCAAAGCAGTGAATTTTCACACTTTTCGTAAAAGAAATTTTTTTTCACTTACTGTCAATAATCAAGGCTCGGCAATCTGTAGCTAATACTTTCATAAATCTTCTTACGTTATTACATAGTCACAGACTTCCTTGTATTTGGGTCACCGATGGCAGATAAGAAAAAATCTTCCATCAGTGCTGTAAAAATAAGAAAGTCTCTGACTATGTGATATTATAAGAAGATCTACAAAAGTACCTTTTATCTACAGATTGTGTAGCCTTCATTCCCAATAAGTGAGGAAAAATATTTTTACAAAAATTGTGAAAATTCACTGTTTTGGCACTTTATTCCTTTAATAAAGAGATATTTTGTCAGTGAACCATTCATTTAGCATAATCTCTTGTGCCAAAATCAAACGTACAATATTTTGTCGCCGTAGGGGGGGTTTGCACATAGACGGGAAAGTATTTTTGAGGTTGAGAGTCCGAGATTTGATTTTAGTAGGGCGCCATCCCAGCATGCCCGGCTGGGAACGGGGTAGAACACAAGAGATCTCAGGGCGGATGGTCCCTTGGCTAATTAATTACATTACCCCCTGGCGGTGCGTTAGAGACGGAAACACTTAAAATTTACAGGGCTCTTAGGAAACAGACTGTTCACACAATTTCGGGGAAAATTCTGAGGTTTATTTACGGAGGAAACACGTTACACACACACACAACCGAGCACTTGAGTACTTGCCAGTCTTCACGGGTACGGGCCGCGAGCGCGTGCCCGTAACGGAGATGAAACTTTGAGAAGAAACTTGTAGACACAGAAAGACGTTGGCCGCGTGAGCTGGGCAGCTCGACGCGGAAGCGAACACACGGCGCGATTCGCGAGAGGCCCCAGAGGCCCGCGAGACCGCCCGACGAAACACAACTTGAAGCTAGCCCACGTGGGGGGCTAGCGCTTAACCACCCAGAGTCGGCCGGTACCGTAAGTGTTACAATTACAATCCTCCACGTGCGGATGCAGTGTGGAGGACGAATGACCGGGGTAGTGCGTGAAGTTAAAACAATTAGAGAATAGGTTCCGGGTGGAAAAACTACAAAACGGTGACTCGAAAACTCAGTTAGCAAAAACGGATATGCGACTTACCCCGGTCAGCGTGCCGTAAAGACTAGCTGAGCCAAGATGGCGGCCACACCGACGCCTGGGGTCAACTCATGTACTCTTCTTAAAAACTAGAACACACAAACAATTCACAGCATACCAGAAAATAATTATAAATTATGTTAAGAATTTAGAACCTAAAATAAAGTGTTTATCATATACCTGGGTGTGACGTGGGAGGGGGGGGGGTGGAGAGAATTACGTAACCCTAAACAAACATTAATAAATTATAAGGACTCGCTGTAGGGACCTGAAAAAATAAACAAAACACTAGGGAACCTGAAAGAACAATACTTGACTTTAATTTACGTAATTTTTGTGTCTCAAAGAAAACTTCCCCAGAGCTCGGCAAGCAAGGGGGCGGGTTGCTCCGGGAAGAGCCGGGCCTACGCCGGCTGTTCCATCTAGCATCCAGCGAGTTTGTCATCACACACAAAAATAAACACCCCCCTCCCGTAGTCCGTCTCACAGGCTGCTCCCTCTCCAGAGCATATATTTCACACATGCCTTAGCTTGACGACCGGCCGGCTCACACACACCTTTTAATATGAAAATACTGCACTGTGAGGAGAACAGATGGGTTGCCCATAGGAGGGGGGGGGGGGGCTCGGGGTGGAACAGGCCTCCGGCGTGTTGCTGCTGCTCGGGCGGACGTGTGTAATGGTTTGGGCTAGGTGTGCCAGGAAGTACGACGTCAATTTCACCTTCATACAGTTGGTTCTTCACAAACACATCACAATGTTAGCAAAGCCTGTTTTCTGCAGTTGCTGTATCCTTGACTGGTTTTGCTACAGTGGTTGTTTGAAACCTTTATACAATGTATTGTAATGTTTGTACCGTCAAGTTACGTTCCGTGTCATCTAGATAGCTGTTTACTGTTTGTTCTCAGGTACAAACACTTGCAACTAAAGTGGATGAGATCAGTACCCAAGTTCAAGCACTCAGGAACGAAGTGGTTGAAAACACCAGGCAGGTTGCATTGCTCAAAGCTGAACTACGTGGCCGTAGTAACACTAACGCGTCTGAGTCTGCGCTATGTAACTCCAAAAGAAGGCTGGTTATAGTAAGTAAGAATATGCATTTCATCTTTACATCATTCCCTTCCTCAACACTCTTTTTAATTTAGTTTACAAATATATTTAACAGTTTCTAAATAATTTATAAATATGTACAGTATCGGTCAAAAGTTTTAAGACCACCATGTAAAATCATCAAACTTCTCATAGGACCTAAAGTTTTGCCGCGATATAGTTGAAAATTTTTTCGAACATTGTTTGAAGTATAAGAATAGAATTCCCTCAGATACATTTAGATGCTATGCTTAGTTTAGGAGTTATGAAGTTTTGAATATTTTCTGGCAACCACAAAATTAGTACTACATTTCGGCGTATAAAAAAAATTTTATGGCTTTTTCTATTGAGATCTTACTTACTTTCAATAGCTGGGCTATCTGTCTATGGGTTTTTACACTTGCTCATACCAATTATTTCCATTTAGCTTTGTCTGACACACTTTGCTTACCCATTGTTTACAAACACAGGTCAAGTAATTGCTGTAACTTGACAGAACTGCAAACAGTGGAAAATTGCTCCAAACACCGCACGCACACAAAATGGGCATGTAGTGCCACCTGTTGAGCAGAAGATGAACAACGCGGATGACGAAAGCATGTTCAGGTAGCTATTTCGGCAGAAAAGTTGTGAATTTTTGAATTTCATAAAAAAAAGATAGGGAAGTTCTTAAAAAATGTTTTTTTTTATAAATGTGCCTAGCTTTTCTGCCAAAAATTTTTCGGATATTTTTCGATTTGAGCAAAATAAAAAGCACACTTTTCTACAGCAGTAAAAAATTCAACATCGAAATAACGTCAATAGAATAGGCCATACAATTTTTTTTATATCGCAAAATGTAGTAATTTTGTGGTTGCGAGAAAATATTCAAAACTTCATAACTCCTAAACTAAGCATAGCATCTAATTGTATCAGTGGGGATTCTTTTCTACCTGTAAGAATATTCGAAAAAATTGGCATCTATATCGCGGCAAAACTTTAGGTCCTATGAGCCGTTTGATGATTTTACATGGTGGTCATAAACTTTTGACCGGTACTGTATATGTGTACAATAAGGAAAATTCCTATTTTTTTATCATATTTTTATTTAAAGGTGCGTTTAATTTAATGAACAATGGTACCATATTTTCTTTCTTTGCGTCTGACTGTGTAACTCCAGAAAAACTTATATAAAATGAGCAGTCTATTTTGTGCGACATAAACGTGAACCGCCATGTTGATGTTCCTGTGACATCACGATACTGTCTGTACATTTTAATGTACGTTACACACAAACGACAGCAACATAATTTCAAGTCGTAAAATTGTGTTAAATAAAGTACTTTATGCAGGAAAATCGAGTATTTCTTAAACTTCGAAAAGTATAAATGTGGATAGTGGTTCGTTTTGCGCAGCAATAAAATGCAATTTACTCTGAATAAAATCTTAACTTTAGCGCCATGTGATAAATCAAGGCGTACTGCATGGTTTAAGCTTCAGGAAGAGACCTAGTAGTCTGCTATCAACGACAACAATAAAGTCTACGTATGTAATGCTGCATTGTGTACAAGACATTGTTAGCATAAAATAAATAAGTTCTTTTAAGTTAAAAATTACAGTCAATAGCTTGCAGTTTGCGACGAAATCTCTGCAGCTGTTGTGTTTTGGCTGTTGCACTGACTGCTGTAACGTCATCAGCCAATAGGCGAGTTCAAGGCACCTGTGATTGACCGACAATTCGAGTGGTGAGCGGAGTCTTGCGAAACTTGCCTCGAGATGGCAGCACAGCTGTCTCAATGCCGTTCACGAAAAACGTAAAAATTACTGAGGGAAAAAATTTACTTGCAATAAAATAATTGATATGCCATATTATTTTACTGACTCATGCAACCAGAATATTCGATCATAGTCTGTGTCAGGTTTGGTTAAACACATTACAAATATTAGCTCGATAGGTTCACTTTTTGTACGCATGTGAACTTCGTTCTTCTGGCCTTTCAAACCTAAACTTATGATTATAAATCGGATCTGAAACATTTAACTGAATTCATAGTAAGTTATTATCTCTCTGGAATTTAAATTAAATGTATATAAACTCAAACTTATAAATAAAACATTGCAATGTGGGAGAGCTAGGCCTACTTATACATTGCTGTCTTCACTCCTTTAAAATCAACTCAAGTGAAATAAATCTTCGTTGTTGACTACCAAATCAACAACTACGCATGCCCAAACAATGGGCGAATCCCCCGAATAAACTTTTATACATGGCTGGGTTCACTAAATTTTATCAGTTTTTTAAGTCTGTGAAAAATTCCAATGTACGCAATAGTGCCTGGCGTGCAGTGGCTAACCAAAACAAATAAGACTACGTCATAAATGTGTTAGCCGATAAGAATGTGTTTTCAATGTTTGTGGCGGCGTTTGAAAATACTGCATTTTTAAGGCTGAAAAATTCAAAAATTACAATGTTCACGAAGCTAGTACGCTGCCCGACTGCATTTAGTGTCGAAATAATCCGAAAGATTCAGAAAAATGTTAACTACTTTTTCTAGGAATTTTCACTATTCTTGTAAATTGTTAGAATGTATTCATACTTTGTATTTATTTTGCTACTGCTTTCTTAGAACTGTATCAGGAAATACAGTAGTAGATTTTTTCCCCCTACATAAATCTCTTTACAGAACTGAAATAAATTTGCATTGGGTGTCAAGACAATTTATGTATATAAGTATTTATTAATTTATTGATTTATATATTTTGTGAGTGGAAAAAATGTATAACCCTTATAGTCGCATATTTTAAATCTTGCCTGTTGGGTCAGACATATCTGTGATTGATCTGAAGAACGTTTCCCATACCTGGATACTGTAGCAACGCAAACGTTAGTTGTAACTGAACCTTCTTGATATGATACGAGTGTGTGGTGTTTTATGTAAAGATGGTTTTGGCCGCTAGGTTAACCAATTAAATAAATAAAAGTTTGAGGTACTAGCACACTGGTATTTGTTGATAGTGACAACACACACAAAAGGATGTGCGATGTTTCATGGGCTAGGCCAGCATCATCAAGCGGTGATCTTGTAACAATGTGTTTGTTCCTTTGTATGTGTATCACTGTCAAGAATTACCAGCATATAAGTACCTCAACCTTCAATTTATTTAGTATATGGTTTTATTACAGCTGTCCAATAAGAGTAGTACAATATCAGTAGTGAAGAAACAAGACAAGTTACTAAAATGTACTATTATTGAACTATAGCCCTTATATAATCATAGATAGAGTCAGGGTTTACCTCAACCAACTGAAGTACATAGCAAGTGGGGAAATAGGTTTATGGTTTTAATATAACTAATTTTTTAATTCTGCTTTGAGTAAAATTATATCAAAGTCAGTGAGGAAGAATTATTTGTGGCATTTAAAACTAATCTTGTGCCAAATTTTACAGAATGACCTAAAATTGAGATAATGTTCTTACTTGTAGGTCTTATATGATATTGATTTCAAAGCAGTTTTGTATCAGTCAGCAATGCAATGTAGGACTTTGTTTGGAAGCTGTTACAACTCCCTGTTTATTGTCTCTAAACTGTCTGTGTGACATTAACCTATCACAAACTATTGTACACTAGTGTGTTAGGTATCAATGTTCATACATTTTCTGAAGTTCGTTACAGTAAGAAACATACAGTGCTGGTGTTGGGAGACATATTTTCGACCAGTGATATAACGGTCCTACAGTATACGGGGCATAACTAACCCTTTATTTATTCTGGCTGGTGGACGTAACATGGCCTGCAGTATGACTGAGTCCATGGTAAGACAGGATTTATTGTGCTACTGAAAAATGCTTTTTTCTTTGTAGTTAATGGTTTTAGTTTGTCAAGACAGTTTTAATGATATTGTTTTATTCGCTGTATACTTTTGATTCAGAACACGTACAGTTGTGATTTGCAAGATGAATTGTTTACTGTTGGTCTACTGGAACATGGCACATGTGTTTCTTGAAATACTTGCTGACAATGGGGGGAAAAAGTGTTTAGCGAAAGGTGGCTGCCTTTACATAGAGGCGAGTATTTCACAGTTCATCTTCAGAAAGTAGTGTAAGCTATGCTCAGTAGATGGGTTGATCCATAAGGGTTTTTATTAATTAAGCAAGTCAGGGAAAACGATCATTAGATTTATTGAAACTTTGGCAGTCTTAAACACGGTCGTAGATGAACAGGTCTGGACACTCGCCTATCTGCCAATGTATTTTGCTTGACCCCATTGTTGTTTGGCTGTAGTTCGTCAAGTTACCGAGAATGTCGTACTTTTTGGCGCTGTAATCCAGGCGTTCGGACTCAAAATTCCGCCCACTTTTTCCATTGTTAAATTTATAAAGTAAATAAAGATTGCTGAAGCCTTTTCTTAAATTTGTGAGTAAAGGAATTATTTTATAAATTGATAAAAAAATACGTTTTCACAAATTGTTTATCTTAGTGGGAACGAAGTGGGTGGAGTTTGAGTCCGACTGCCCTAACTTCAGCGCCAATAAAACACAATATTATCAGTAACTTGGTGAACTACAGCCAAACAACAAGGGGGTCAAGTTTCCAGGCGAGTGTCCAGACCTGTTCTTCTACGACCGTTGTCTGCAATTACCTTACTTCATTGCATTGTTACCAACATAAATTTTTACTAAAATTCTATTTTAAAAACTGTGATGTGACAATCCTGTGATAAAAAATTTTGAGGTTGGTGTGAAATTGAAATAAATACAGTTACTTACCGTTACTCTATAAATCACATAGCCAATTTTCCATGTTAAGCATCAGCAAAAGGAATAGTATAGTAAAGAATGTAATAAACATCTGTAGTTATTCCATGCTCTGTGTTTATTAAAGTCTGTCTGTGATGCCATATTTCAGTGAAGTTGCTAACAATAAGTTTGTAATTACTCTTTCAAATACGAACAGGACAAAGAAATTTAGAATTCATCATTTATTAACCGTAAGCTCATGAATATCCCCACTATTTAATTGGCTGCTATTTCACTCTCAAATCACAGAAAAGGCACATGAGAACAGGAAGTAGATCTGACAGTAGACAACAGTACACATGCCACTGCATCTTCTTTTACTGTCATTTTATAGGACTTGTGGTAGTTGAATCAGTTTTACCAGTGCTTGTATTTCTGTTGCCCGTGAATGTGACAGGCTGCCTCAAAACATTTGTCCTTAGGCTATTACGAGAGGAAAAGTTAATTTTTTCCCACATTCCTCGTACTAAAAACCTACACATGACTAATATGCTATATTACAGTTCTAACCTAGTGACTGGATTTAAATTTTTGGACATATTTCATTGTGATGTAGATGTCGGTTAAAGAAAACTTAAGGAACATAAGAAATTGATAAACAAGCAGCGTATGCTTCAGTCAAGAAGATACATGCACAACATAAAATTCCAAAAACGGAATCGGGACAGATAAAACCAGGACAGCCGAAATAATAAAAAGAGGCATCTACATAGATATATAGTATGACCAAATAAGTAAATCCAGTCATGACATGGTGTACATTGCAGTGGAGTATGTCCAAAAAAGTAAATCCAGTCGTGGTGTACATCGCAATGGAGAATTGTCCCAGAAAGTAAATCCAGTCATGGTGTACATTGCAATGGAGAATTGTCCCAGAAAGTAAATCCAGTCGTGGTGTACATCGCAATGGAGAATGTCCAAGAAAGTAAATCCAGTCGTGGTGTACATCGCAATGGAGAATTGTCCCAGAAAGTAAATCCAGTCGTGGTGTACATCGCAGTAGAGAATTGTCCCAGAAAGTAAATCCAGTCGTGGTGTACATTGCAATGGAGAATTGTCCCAGAAAGTAAATCCAGTCGTGGTGTACATCGCAATGGAGAATTGTCCCAGAAAGTAAATCCAGTCAAGGAGTACATTGCAATGGAGAATTGTCCCAGAAAGTAAATCCAGTCATGGTGTACATTGCAATGGAGAATTGTCCCAGAAAGTAAATCCAGTCGTGGTGTACATTGCAATGGAGAATTTTCCCCGAAAGTAAATCCAGTCATGGTGTACATCGCAATGGAGAATGTCCAAGAAAGTAAATCCAGTCGTGGTGTACATCGCAATGGAGAATTGTCCCAGAAAGTAAA
>PNEQ01028530.1:0-18074 GCA_003012365.1 Medauroidea extradentata
CGGCCGACCACGGCCGAGCGTAGCCGAAACACATTCTTGACGTCGGGAGCGGAGAGGGGGGGAAAACGTCTCGAGTTCATTAGGACAACACACGGCGGCTCACAGATTCAAATTCACCAATCTTCTGAGAGAAGGCAGAGTCAATGTTTATGCATTCACAGCTTGTTATGAATGAGGACTGGGCGGAAAGGCCAGTACAGAAGAGGTTACATTCGTTGCCGTTTTGTTTGTTTAGGAGGGTAAAAGAAATGTGTGAAAGGTAAATTATGTTCATAAGGGAATGCAAAAGTGACTATTTTTTCTATTATTTTCACGTAAGTTTATTAATTGATTGAACATACAGTACTTTAAAATTCTGCTGTGGTCGTTAGGTTGGTTGTCACAATGCCGTCGTATTTTGCGCCTTTCTAAAAGCGATTTCCAGTAACTGATATCAATTTATGTTTACAATATTATGTTAACTAATTTCCCGCAAAACGCTACGGAAGTCGGGGTCCGACTAAAGACACTTTGCAGAAAAAATGCAATTTTAAAATTTTCTGTTTGGAGTCGAGGAGGGGGGGGGGGAGGAATTAGCCGCTATCGAATTTACGAAGGTAGAGATTTTACGAATGCGATGAGAGGAACCGTGAGTATTTGTAAAATCGGGGTTCTAGTGTACTACTTTCAAAAAATGTTTTTAATTTTTTTTCGATAAATAATGCTTGTAAAGGGAAATGGTTTGTGCCGATATAAAATAATTCTGATGTACCATGTGGTCACCACCCTAATTAATAAGAAGTAATAGCCATCAATTATAAGCAATTATAATAAATAACAGTTATAATAATTAACATGTCATGCGACAATTCATTCTTTTTGTTATCGTGTCAGGATGCCGATATTCTCTATGTACAGAATTTGATTTAGGAAAAACAGAAATGTATATAATTTGCCTTTGTGGAAACAGCAAGTGCAAGCATCTGCGCCTTCTCGCCCCCACTAACGCTCATGTAACCCCCAAAGCTACCGGGCGGGAGGGGAGGAAAGCCAGCGTATTGTGTTTAAATCTTAAATTGTTACAATAACTTGAATATGAGGAATTTTAAGGATAAATAAACACATAGGGTATTTGTCAAAGTGCAGCTAAATTAAATTTAATAATTATGTAATAAATATGATAGTGGCAGGAAGTAAAGTGTCCTCGAGTGGTGGGACTGTCTTTCGGTAGCTATCTCCTGTTTGGCCCAATTGAATCAACGTCTGCAGGGCAAGCAACAGGGAAGTTGGCGCCAAACAGGAGCATGGCTATATTGTTGACAGATTTTTTGACAGATGTTTTCGAGCTGCGGAAGATGGCGTTGAGACGCAGATAACGACGGGCGGGTAACCTAGGGAGCCAGTTCAGGCGCCGGACGCCTTTCCAGAAATGGTGTTGATTGAAGAGATCGACGGGCCGGGGTACACCGGCGGGTGTTTTCAATTTATGCGTCGGGACGTCTGCGAGTTGCGGTATTCGGACCGGTTATTTTAGAAGTATTACTAAGCGTCGCAAGTTAGGGCGGCAGACCGCTGAAGACACCATGGTAACCTTCGAAGTAATTTAGCTACTTATTGCTCAGACTAGCGGGCGTATAATCATAAGTGCAAAACCGACAAACCTTGCACAATAACGATCATGCCATGGTAGGACTGGTTAAACTGAACTTGCAGACTTCCTATTACGCCACACACACTTTACACCTTAAAACTTTAGGTCGTCACAAATTAAGAATAATTTTAATATTCTGCTTAGACGAATCTTTTTTGGTTGTGTTAGTTCTTGAAAAACGTGCGACCTGGTAAATGTTGCAATAAATTTGGTTCTGCTGATCGACGTATTTTCTCAGGGATCTTCCGGTTACTTCGTCCCTTCATTCAGGTGCTGCGGCATACTCATATCATGTCGCCCATCACAAGCACAAGCCCAAAATACCTAGCTGTTAAGTGCTAACCAAAATCTCTTTACTTATTCAAAAGCCTCATGTCACTGGGACATACACCCAATGAAAACCAACAGCTTTATTGAATCTAAAAAATTTATACTGAAATTAGATGTCACGAGCCAATGGCTATTCGCTCAAATTTATGGACACAAGAATAAAAAAAAATTTGTTGTATTTTTAAAAAATTTATGAAAGTCTAGTAAAAATCCTTTACTTTATTTGATTTCTCTAAATACAAAATTTTTTTGTTTTGTGTTTTTATAACTGTAAGCTACAGCCCGCGACATTAATTAAAACTCAGTGTTAATTATTTTACTACAGTTATTCATTAAGATTTCTCTGAGATATGTTCCTGTAAAGTCGAAATTTTGACTTCGACAAGCAGTTTTGGGAAAACTATGCACGCTAAAATATTGTTCTTCAGATGATAATATATAACGCTATTTTGTACAAATTAAAATTTGGAATTTTTTCACACTGTAACGACCTTAAACTGCTTTCACGGCATAAAGAACCTAATAAAAACGTACCTGTGTCGCAGTATCAGCATCGCCGTCTCCTGTTACTTCACATTTATGCAGTTTACTAAAAATATGTAAACGGGTTATTTTCTCTATCTTCCTAGTTAGTATTCAACATTAAAACATAACGTAAAACACTTCATAACAAATAGAATTGAAACCATCACTCATTCACAGCACACTATTGACTGAGAGTATGTGAAGACATGGTGTCGTAGTTCGTAATCCCTCCCCCTTCCCCTTTTCTCACTTCTTTACAACTCCTGGCTGTGGGCCGTTATTTATGACAGGGCCTTGATCTGATCAGTCTTTCTTCGACCTGACACACTCGCCCTCCTGCTGAGAAAGGGTCGCAAGGGACTTCACACAAGAGAAAAAACAGGAACTATATCCTCCCTTCAGCACAGCACACAGCGCTTTTCGCGCAAGAAGGTGAATCTCGCATACATAAAAAGGAACTTGAGAGAAGGGAAAAAGTTGTTTGAATTTTGCAGTTATGATCACATAAAATGTACATATTATATGAGTGTCAAAGCATTTGTGAGTCTACTTGCGTGGATGAATATTATTAACAAATATTTATTTGTAAAAATGTAATGCTTCTTCTGTATATATTTTAAAAATATACGTCACGAAAAAAAAAACAAAAAACAACAGGTTCTTAGGGGGGAGGTGGGCACCCCCTCCGCCCCCCCCCCCCCAAATCCGCCACTGTTCCCCCTAGTAATAGATTTATTTTATTTTATTATTGTAGGTATTTTCTTATACATCATTCTGAAGCAAACAACACCTAAATATGTGAACTGGTTCAATACAAATAATGGGAATACTGAAAATAAATTGTACACCTATTCATCTGTTCATGAAGTTGAATTACTAAAAATCTTAATATCATGTTTAAAATATTTTTATAAGTGATTGAAGTGAAAATTTCAATGATAACCCATTTGGTGATAGCTAAATTGACTTTTCAGTTAAAAAGACATTTCACTCCTTTACAGCCCTGAGAGTTCAAATTCAGAAAAATTCTGAAATTTATGAATGAGTAAATATGCAATCTTCATCCTGAAGCAAAAATGAACTATCTATTTCAACGTGTTAGATATTAACGACTTATCTAAGACACATTCCCCACGTTAACCCTGCTTCGTGGTCGAATTTTGAAAAACCATTTAATATACTTCTTAATATTTTGGGTGGGTCTCATTGAAGTTGAAACAACGATGATCGACTGTTGGAGTCTATATATTAGATTGATTTTTCAAAATTTGACACTTGAGATGGTTAAAAGTGGTGAAATAGGATGACAAGTGTCTTCAATGAATCATATCAATTACACTTAATATTTTAAAAATAAAAATTGTAAAAAAAAGTGTTTTTCCTTGAGTTTTCTTAAACTTTAGCCTTACAAACGCACTTAAAACGACAACTATAATATAATTTTTCTCAAATTCAGTATACCTGAGTAACTTTTCCGCACTATTAGAATGAGAAAGTAGTTTTTTTTTTTTTTTTTTTTTGCCAATCCTACTGTTTACAGCAGGTCTCACAAGAACTCTTATGTGATTGATTTGGTGGCCAATGTGAGTGGCAGAATTCATCCCTGCTACAAATTTTGTGATATTTGACGCAACACCAGCCAATCAATAGAGGTGTGCTGAGATTGGTCAGCACAAGGGCATGAAGTTCTGTCGCTACTGCACTACTGTTTTCCTAGTTACACATTATAATGAAAGAATTTTTAATGAACCTAAGAGGATTAGGATGGTAGAGCAATGTAAGGAGGTGTGTATTTAAATAAAAGTGGGTTTTCACTTCTGACCACAGGAGAAAATTATATTCTTCTCAGCAAAATTGATTAAAAACATTACTGCATAATTTATTATTACAACTGTCATGTGCTTGTCTATAGTAACATTTTTTGAGTAACTATAACGTACCCCCAATCAAAAAAATTTGTGAGTTTAGGGAGGTGGGGGTGGCCTCATGTTCCTGCATCCCTATTTGTATTCTATCAGGTCTAGTTTGCTCTCTCTCAAGAAAACAAAAGGACACAGCAATAATCTCAATTTACGCTGCAGTACAAAGGGGAAGGGAGACTGGTACAGTTGACGTGGATGGGTGATCGGTGATGGGGATTTACAGTAAATGAGTCGTGTGTTAATACACCAGGGAGGATATGGGTGACAAGACACGGGATGCCAGATCAAACAGGCAGGGTCGGTGGGTGATACGAACGGGATGAAAGTTATAGAGTTGCACAGGAAGGCAGGAAAGTTACGTTGCTGGGAAGCAGCTGAGGTGTCCGCCCTCTCTTAGGGAAAGACCACTCATCGGCTCCACTCATATCCACCAAAATGAAGCCCCCCCCCCTCCATTTTTCCTAATATAAGACAGACACATATAACTCATTTGAAAAGTCCTCTAATGTTTCAACTTTAATGGTAAAGTGCCAAAGAAAACATAATATAAGCCAAGAAATGTAACTTGCTATTCATTTATTCCACATGACATTATGAGTTAATAAACACTATGGAATCCTTATATATCTATACCGTGTCCATTACGATCTGTGCACAGAATCTAAGTGTTCTTTACACATTCTACCAAATATAGTTCTTTACGCTGCAGCAACCATGAGTGAAATTTCAGAGCTCATATTATGTATAAGCATAAGTATCTAGTGGCAAAACTTCCATAGCCTACTTTACACGAGGGCGTTGTCCAATTTGGACGAAATAGAAAGTAAGTCAATTAGCCGAATGTTACCTTAACTTGCGTTGTTCACCAAAACCAGCTGATTTCAAGGCCGCTCTCGCTTGACCCAGGAATTCTACGTTATCATACCACTTGGAAGTTCAAGTCTAGATGTCCTCAGTTGAATGATCCCTGGTACAACGACGCGTCTTGGTTCCGTAGTTTCAAAGCATGAAAACAGTACCAAACATGTATAAGACAATCGGGCACTTGTAAGGCTTAAAAAAACCTTGAATATTCGTAGCTCCACATATGCCTTAACGTGCATTCACAAATACATGCCTCTCATACCAGACTATATCTGAGCCAACTCGTTAAAAAACAAACAGCAAAAATGTATTCATCACTGAAATTTGAACTTTTCCCAAACTGTCAACATACCACTAAATCCCCCAACTGGTGGCAAAACTTCCATAGCCACTTTACGCGAAGGCGTTGTCCAACTTGGAGGAAATAGAAAGTAAGTCAATTGGCTGAATGTTACCTTAACTTGCGCTGTTCACCAAAACCAGCTGATTTCAAGGCCGCTCTCGCTTGACCCAGGAATTCTACATTATCATACCACTTGGAAGTTCAAGTCTAGATGTCCTCAGTTGAATGATCCCTGGTACGACGACGCATCTTGGTTTTGAAGTTTCCAAGCATGACAACAGTACCAAACATATATAAGACAGTCGGCACTAGTAAAGCCTTAAAAAAACCTCGAACACTCGTAGCTCCACATATGCCTTAACGTGCATTCATAAATACATGCCTCTCATACTCTTCATGTCATACAAGACTATATCTGAGCCAACCCGTCCACACTCAGCTGTTCCACACTCACTCTATCCATCACTCCCCCCTCCGCCATTATTTCTTCCCCTCACGGGAGCATTGGTGTCTACCTTGCTGTGCTCATCGCGTTCCCTATACTGCAGTTTTAATATTGAAAAGTGCACTTACCAAACAATATGATTTCATAAGTTCTAACCGTAGTTATAAGACATTTAACATATAAATACACAGCCTAAAATACAATATTAAATAACAGTATTCACTAGGCACGTATTTCCAACTATGTCAGTCGTGCCAACCTGAACATACGAGATAGCACTAAACCCTAGTGACACTATACTAATTGTCACACAGCGGAGGAAACCAGTGTAGGAGAGCAGTGAAATCTTGGTCCAGGGTCGTTTGGCCGGAAATGAAGGGGCTAGGATTATGTTTTTCCATTGTGATAGTTTAACCCAACATTCTTGAAGAGAGAGTTGTGAATTGTAGGGCTCTCTCTCACATGCCATGTTAAGTTGAGAAAGTGGTAAGAAGGTACCTTACCTTATACATCACTGGGATGGTACAGTAGCAAACTAATGAAACAAACAGGACAGTTAACGTAGGTTTACTCATCATAATGCATACACAAGAGACTGAACTACACATATATCTAGGTAAAGAAGGTCTGGTGCACTAGCCCCTGCAGTGGGCTAAACTGTGAAAAACCGCAAGACGGATAATGAAAACTTTAAGAGTACACTAAGGCCCTAGGTGCGACAAGCAGCAGTAGTGAGAGTCTCCCAGTAGAAAGCAAGTAAAGAGTTTCCAGTCAAGTTATTTTATAACTATTGTAAGCTACAGTACATGGTTGGTGTAGGCAAAAGTTGTAGACCGGGAGGTTTCGCAGAGAGACACTCTCTTTTTACCATGACGCTAACTAAATTAATTCCGGCACGAAGCCATCACTAGGGTGTGTTCGTGCTAGAAGAAGAGAAAACACACAGCAAGAAAATACGTAAGAAAACAGAAGCACATATCAACACTGGAAAATTAGCATGAAAATTTTGGATACCTACATTATATAGCTTTAATAAACTGTATCATGAAAATTTGTGGAATGTTAATTTACGGTGCACAAATTGCAAGAAACACTAAACGTAACACTTGACGAGCACAATATTGAAGTGAACAGAAATTATGAAAATTTATTTAATCTAATCTGAACAGAACTGATTAGTGTAGTGCACACACTGTCACAAATGGGTGTTCGGGCATTTACTCATGACTCACTATGTTACCCAGTGTAGCAGATGGGCTGATGTGGAGGGTTTGCTTGACACACATCACAACTGAGTGTGTAAGAAACTCAAGATGAATCAGAGTGGGGTGTATATTTTTGTGTTACAGACCAACGGCACTAGAGCAGATCACAGTGAGCATAGACAAGATCACTATGGCCGACTACGAGCAGCACCACTATGACAAGGAACTGTTGAAACAAGGAGGTAAGCTGAACAGCCAAATACTGTGAAGTAGAATCCAGTCATAGTGAGGTGTCAGGGTTCTAGGCTTGATGCTTGCTAGAATAGTGTCCTCACAATTATCAAATTCTGTAATTTTGCTCTTCCCTCTCAAAAAAATGCTCTTTGCAATTGCCTTAAAGTTGTGTTTCAGCGTACTTAATGGAATATAAGTTGTTATATGAATTAAATATTAATTTCTTATGCAGTTTGGCTTGTACTTTTTACGATGATATGTAACACGTACAGTTACAATTATTAATTGCTACACACTGCATCCGCAGAATTGCATGGCAGCTGTAGCATCACGTGATTGCCTGGAACAACAAAACTTATAATTGCTAATTTTTGCAAAGTATGCATTTTTAATTGATGAAACCATGAATTGTGAATAAAATGATACCACATCCCACCCTCCTGTGTCACAGACAGGTATGATTACCCACTGAAACTAAAAGAAAAATTGACAAGTCTAACTTTTTTCTAAAATAAAGTGGCGTGTTGTAATTAGAGTACTTCTGCATTAAAAATGTTTGAATTGAAAACAAGATAAATTATTATAATAAACAAAGTGATAATTTATTTAGCCTGTGTTATGCTATTTGATACTAAAATTGTGGCCACAGATTACCTGTGTTTACTAGACTAACCCACTTACAATTTTTCGTGAAATTATTGTTGAAAATGCATATTCCCAGTCTTGTTCAAAACAAGTAAAAAGTTTTAGAAAATTTATGAATATCCATTAAACTTTGGTCATTAGGCATGGGCACATCTCTGAAAGACTAGCTGGCTACGCTGCACTGTGGTTCATTCTGAGGAAATCTTGAAACACTACCTCCCTCTTACTTTCTGTACGGCTGACTGTCACTCTGCGTGGGAATGGTACTTAATGTGGTTTACGAAGTTAGCTTGGTGGAGGCAAAGTGTCAGCTTGAGGCATTCAAACAGTAACTCAAGTAGAGTTCGCAAACGTCCATGAAGTTCTAAGACCCTGAATACTTTACTTTATGGTTGTTACATGGGAATTGTGTGACGGTGAGGCTGAAGATCAGCAAGGTTGGTAAGATAGCAGGAGGTAGAACTGTTGCCGTGAATTTGTGTGTATTGCTGTTAGCCATAATTTTCACAGAACCTTTTTAATATCTTGTCAATTTACAAGAATGGTAATTTTTCTCCTTCACTTATTAATTTATACTAGACCCCTGATTTTACTAACCCTGGATTTAACGAAGGTAGCGATTCTACGAATGCAATCTCAGGAACCCTAAAAAAATAACGAAATTCTATGACAAAAAAAATTTTAAGGAATTACAGTGACAATGAATAAAACATACATTATATAATTCACGGCATTAAAATATGAATTGTAGAGTTTCAGTTATTACTTGGTAAGTCACAATATTAAAAATAAAACAAAAATAGTGAAAATCAGTTAAAAAATATGGCAGTGACAGTTTGAAAACAGCGCGGCGGTGACGCCGCCTGTGCTAAGCCGGCCGGCCTGTCTCCATCAACTACGACGTATTAGGATCTATATTGAGGTCGTACTATAGCCGCAGAATTCCAGCGCATGTGCATGTGCTCATTTAACTATAGTACAGCCTCCTCCTAGGCTGTTTCACGTCATCTTATATTTCTCTCGCCTCGCGCCGAATGTGTTTACTTTTTTACACGAACCCTATAAATAATAGAGTGATATTATTATTTATAGGGTTAACACCATACGTACTTAAAACAATTAACTTGACGCATAATTTGCTTAAACAATGCGTTACTGCGTGTTGTAAAACGTGCATTTCACAAGGGAGCACGATAATAGCGCTACCTATTAACCACGTGTAGAAACATTTGTCTCCGGGTATGTTGAACTTGAAAAATAAATAGACGTTCATGTATTACGTAATCCCGGAACTCCTAATTAATTTTTACCGCATATACTGGCTGTGAAAGTGATTATTTGCAACTACGTATACATGTAATACTCGACGATTTTAGGTAAGAAAGTCACAAAATGGCGTTTTTGGAACATGGAAGATTGAAGGTCGGAATATGCTACGGTGCTGCTATCTATCATACATTTTGTGAACGTTCATACAGTTGCGCTATCTGTCCGCCCTACACGCTACTTATATCTAGGTTCTTGTATCAAACATCGAGGGATTGTTTAGAGGTTAAGTTATATAAAACTCCTCAATGAATAAATACATCCACTTTTTCCTTCTTTCTTTGGTGAATAATTTGTGCTGTAATCTCTATACAGACACGTGTAAACACACGGCCGTTAATACCTGGGGGAACAATCCCACACCTGAGCACTCACCCTAACCTCTGCTCGATTTGGTGAACACAAATTCAGCAGTCAAACGCACACAACATGAACACTGGGGAAGGGTTCAACTCGCTACGGCAATTAAACTGACAGTCCCGATAAAATGCACAAAATATATTGACAGAAATAATCCGGGTACATAAGTTAAAATAGCCAACACCAGGCTTAATCAGTACAAAATCCGAAGGCAATCGCTGTTATACCAGTAATACAAATGTGACAAGATAAAGCCTCACGGGCATCAAAAACACCAATACACTAACTGAAACGGTCAATGCCGCAATTAACAGGCACAAATTAAGCAACTGGGCGCGAGCCTAACGCTCGCCCCATACTTGCCTCCCGACCGCGACGACACATCCCCGAGGACAGTGTAGGGAAAGACTGATAACGAAAGAAAGTAAATGAAGCAAACGCGAACTGAAAACAACACTTACCAGTCAACGAGGATGTGCAGCCGCAGGCGCGAGCAAGCACAGGTAACCCACACGAGAGCTCACTACTAACTGAACTCCTCTCCGGCCGCGAGAAACCGGCTCATACCGGGAAGGAGGGTGAGAGAAGGGAGGCGGGGAGGGGAGGCACGACGTCCGCCGAAGACGGCCGAAGGTCTAGAGAGGAGGAGCGGGCTACGTCAGAGAACGACGTCACATGAGGCCAGGTCACAGATAATCGTTCGGCTACACTCAGATACCAGAAGTCGGGGAGGGGGGGGGAAGCCACACAATATGGGCAGACATACATTAACTCGGGCTGAGCCCAGCTCAAATTTACAAGGGAAATGTGATAATAAGAAATGCCTACTTTCTTTTTCCATTAAACGCTACACAAATCAACCTATTTGCTCGCGAGAAGGCACATGGCAGCTCGGTTTTCTCATTTTTTAAGGACAAGGGTCGGTTATATCTATTGTTTAGCGGTGTTCTTTTGATCTTAAGATGTGTGCCTATTGATATAAATTTATATTTCAACTATCACTTGCTTTATTTTTCCTATAAATGCTACGGAAGTCGGGCTATTCGCTTGAGAGAAGACACTCGGAATCTCGATTTTCCAATTTTTTTAGGAAAATGATCAGTCATATCTATTGTTTAGCGGTGTTCTTTTGATCGTAAGACGTCTACCTATTGATATAAATTTATATTTCAACTATTACTTGCGTTATTTTTCCGTTAAATGCTACGGAAGTTGGGCTATTCGCTCGAGAGAAGACACTCGGAATCTCGATTTTCTCATTTTTTTGGGGACAAGGGTCGGTCATATCTACCGCTCAACAGTGTGACGTCAGACAACTGATATTGATTTATGTTTACATTATTATGTTAATTAATTTCCCGCAAAATGCTACGGAAGAAGGGGCACAAATAGACACACTTTGCAGAATAAATACAATTTTAAAATTTTCTGTTACGGCGTGGGTTGGTGGGGCGGGGGGCAAAATAAGCCGCTATTGAATTTACGAAGGTAGTTTTTTTTACGAATACGATGAGAGGAACCGTGAGTATTCGTAAAATTGAGGGGTCTAGTGTAGTGGAGCACTAAAGCTTACATTTAAAAATTAGTCTCCAACTGAGGCACTTCCAGTCCACAGACAACGTGGCACTGCTTCCTTTTGCTTTCTCAAAACAAAACTTTTAGATTCTGTTTGGTGCATGACTGGATGCAGACTCCATTGTGAAGCGGATTTCTGTCAAAAAAAACTTACGGAGAATAAAAACAAATAAGCAGAGTATGCTTTAGTCAACAGGATATGTACCCCAATGTTTAATTCCATGAATGGAATCAGGTCAAATAGAACAAGGATAGCCAAATAAGAAAAATAACAGAAAAAACAGACACCACCAAAGCAGAAAACACAGGATGGAGGCCTGCTATGGCATAAGGACGAACATAATAAATATATATGAAACACAAAAACATGACATAGGGATGAGATGAAACAAAGCAGTAGTTTTCCAGACACAAACAGAAAAACAACAGAACAAAAGAGATAAAATATATTAAACACAAAAATACAACACATTGATGAGATGAAATAAAACACAGTAGTTTTATAGACAAGAAAAAAACTAATATGTTTCAGGAACTCAAATCCATTCCTGTCCTCGGGCAGACACACAGGGTCCGAGAACACTAGTGCGACTGATGAGGGGGCTGGAAAAGCAAGGGTATTTTCATGATCTCGGACCCTGTGTATTTGCCTGAAGACGAGAACAGATTTCAGTTCCTGAAATGTCACTTTACTGTTCTTGTCTAGAAAATTACTTTGTTTTGTTGTGTGTGATCATTATGTCATATTTTTGTGTTTCATACATTGTTTTTTCTTTTGTTTTTCTGTTGATGTCTGAAAAACTACTGTTGTTTGTTTCATCTCATCGTTGTGTCATATTTTTGTGTCACATTTTTTATGTTAGTTCTTTTGCCAAAGTAAGCCTCTGTCCTGTGTTGTCTGTTTTGGTGGTGTATGGTTTTTTTTTTAATTTTTTTCTTATCTAGCTGTCTTTGTATTTAACCCGATTCCAATCATGAAATTTTATGTTGGGGTATATATCATGTTGACTAAAGCATACTCTGCGTATTTGTTTTGCTATTCTCTGTAAATTTTTATGACAGACATCTGCATCACAATGGAGTATGTCCAATAAAATACATCCAGTGAAATGTTTTCTATTTATTTAATTTTCGTACTTACGATCCATATATGCCTTTGCTCATGAGGGAGTCCTCGTTACTGTCCACATGTGTAGTGTAATTGCACACTGTGTATTATCATGTTTTACATACAGTAAAACAAGGAATCAAGCCTTTGAAAATTAGTTAATGTACGTAGCTCAAGGGGTTCCTCTTGTATTGAACATAGATAGAGCTACATATGTGCATTTGTCAACATAATGAGAATAACCATCATAAACCTCAATACTTAACACTATGCTTTACCCATCAGTATCAGGGTTAATAGCTAGGGTAGTGCCCTTAAAGTAGGCTACTACCCTTGCCTATATAATTTGATTAAAATAGTGACAACCAATTTGAAATATTTAATTTAAATTGAATATCATCATAACTGCAAAAACAAAAAAAACACAAACAAACCATGCATGTTTATTTTATACCATCTTTCATTGGGTCTAGTGTACATAATTCTATGAAGCCAATGATTATTCTTAACATTACTTAATGCAGAACCATCTTATGTTTTACAGCTGTGCCGTTGGGAGTGATAGAGGTTAGTCCTGTGTCTGACCTTGAACAAGTCAGAAAAATGATAAACAATCTGCAGGAAGCAACCTCACTGTCGTCTGACTGGTGTTTTGTTGACTGTGAGTATCCATATTATTGTAAACTGCTTTTATCTGTTTGACAATGTGCATTGATTACAGTTCATATTTATTATAACTTAAGGACATAGTAGGAATGGCTTTTGTTAAAGAACTACCCCAGAATTAGCCTGGAGAAATTTCAGGAAGCAATATAATTCTGAAATCGGGGTGGTCAGAACTGGGAATCAAACCCAGGTACTCGCAAATATGAGTCCAATATTATTTTATAAATGCACCACCTTGCTCGGGCCACAGTAGTATGTAAGCCTTCCTGCGCTGGCGCGAGTAAGTATGTAGATATACCTACATTTTCAGTTATGTTCTGTGTACCTGTTGAATTTACTTGTATGCCATCACTGACATTTTTGTTCATCTTGGTGAGGTCTACATTGATAACTGAATACTGGGTGTTTGACAGTGTGCAATCTAGCCGGCCCTTGTTATAACTCCTTTGCGAACTGGCAATAACATAAAAATACAGTGACGTGCCACTCATAACATGTCACTGAGAATTTCTGTTAACGGCATAGTCAAGACTCACCCAGACCATCCTTTTCCCACTGATGCCTGGACATTCCCTCCTCAGCAAAGCGATGAGAAACTGCGCAATTATTTGTACCCTCCTTTCCATCTGTTCCAAAAAAAATGATTTAAGAGTACGGTAAAATGTCAATAACCTTCAGTTAGGAAACTATTTTTTACATGGGAAGAAGTGAATCCACGTGGCACCATTAGCATGGCCTGTAACAGGAGGGAAAAAAATCCATAAACGTTTACGCACAATTAAGAGGTATCTGCTGCATTCACGATACACTGCACGTAAGAAAAGTAAAAAGTGTCACAGCTTTTACCCTTCTTCCTGGAACTTTCCTTCTCTCAGTAATACAGCACACGAGTTCTTGCTGTGTTGGAGGGAGGGCAGGCATGTTGTCACAATCAGTTGCTAGGAAACTGCCACCCCTTTTCCCCTTATTCCCTCAGGGACGTGGAAGCAACAGTGCCAGCGTGTCATTCGCACTCCTAACTCTGTCAGTTTAGCGTTGCAGCTGTACTAATCCTACGCAAGTGCATGCGGCACGCAGTCAACTATGGCAGCATGTATGTGTAGCAAGTAGTTTCGCACTGGAAATTATACAAGTTTCATAAGGAATACTGCAAAAAATAAACCACCACATGTTTTGCAAAGAAAACTGCAAAACTTAAATATTTAGGCTTTTCACCTGGAAAAGAATCACTAATGTACATTCTACATGAGTTTCCCTGTGACGTTTTATGTAGCATGAAAATTTAAACATCAAAATCGTTCTCTTACAGTCCATTCATAGCCCTGTTGCAGAAAATAAACACAGGCGTACACATTACCAACAGTGCATATAGTAAAACAATAAATTTAAAAATAATATTTCAATAGAAATATATAGTTCAACAGTTTCTTATAAGTTGAATCATTCATGTTTATAAAGTGTTAAAATAATTGCATGATCTATACACACATACTGTTCACTCTTAATAATTTATAACACACATATTTTTGTAACAGTTGTCCTGAACATGTAGCATGACAATTAACATGTAAAATTAACTTCAAATAACTGCACTGGTTACGCTAAAAAAAGTCACCTGAAAGAGTTGGTAGTGGTCTTTTGTTTCATTGCAGCAGCTTCTTTTTTGCTTATAGTGCTACGTATTATACGTAGCACCAATTTGTCCTAAAGGAGTGTGTCATCTTCCTGCTCCAAGTAACTGAGTAGATTATCAGTCCTTTCAAGTGCACTTTTCTGGGATAAGAGCGCTATCTTCATCTTCGCCACTGTCATCTGATTCCGTGGACAGTCCTCGAGTGCATCTAACAATTGCTTTGTCACTTAACACTTCAGAGTCTGGTTCCACGACAGTGATCTCAAACCATTCTGTGATCACATTTACGTCGAGGCTGTCACAGCCTGCTGTGACTTGAACAGCAGCAGATAAATCCGGTACTGAATTGCCTTTATCTCCAAAACCACGGCAGTCCTCAACCTCAATGTCGGAAATTACTATTTTTTTCCATGATTTGCCGAGGGTCGTTGGTTTTACTTTGCTGTTAGCCTTTGCTATCTCATAAATAGCATCCAACTCGGTGAGCCGCTTCCACAAAGTGGTAAGGTCAGTGCCTTCATCAATGTGTTTTTGTAGAAAGCTGTTTCTATATAATCGTTTCATAGTAGCTATCACGCCTTGGTCCATGGGCTGTATAAAGACTGTCACATTGGGTGGAAAAAATTTAACAAATATTTTGCCATCGTTGGATTTTACGACATATACATTATTCCGCAGGATGAAACGGTGCATTATCCAGAAAGAGAACTGCTTTCTCAGGCAAATCTAAAGTGCAAGTATTCATGCACCTGCAGTACAAAGTGATGATCAGACTAGGTTCTAAATATGTATTTCTTTGTTCATCCACTCACTTTTTTGATTGAAGTATGTCATTGGCAAGTTAGATTTCTCAGTTCGTTTGATAGAAAGTGGCTTCTTTGCTTTTCCAAGGACACACAACTTTATTTTGTGAGAACGAGCAGTATTACCATAGCACATTACCGCCAGTCTGGTGTGCTGCATTCTTTCTCAAACGCCAATATTCTTGCTAGGAGACACTTCCAATATAACCCAGTTTCATCAGCGTTGTAAATTTGCTCCAACTGTAAATTTTCGTTTGCAATTAATTCCTGGAATTCTCTTATATATTCATCAGCTGCTTGCTTGTTGTCACTTAGTTTCTCGCTTTGAATAGCAATCTCTCGGATGCCATGTCGCTGTTTGATACGAGTCAACCATCTTGATGATGCACTGAACTCGCCTTGCAATCCCAATGTTTTAAAAAAATTTTGTGCTTGTTTGGTACACACTATGCCTGAAACTGGTGTTCCCGCAGCACATATCTGGTTAAACTATTCCAGCATAACCTTGTCTAGCTCAACGTTCTTCGCCTGTTTCATAGTTTTCTTTTTCCCCAATCCACTTGCTGAGTCGGCACTGCTTGTATATTCAGTAAGTTTGGATTTGTTGTATCGTATACCCCAAATTGTTGTTTCTCCCACGCCATAAGTTAATGAAAGCTCCTTCAAGCATATGAATGATTTCCAGCTTCTGCTGTAAAGATTATACCACGTGTTTACGTTTTGCAGACATTTTTTAACTCAAATGAGTGAGACTGAAACCAAAATTAACTATTGACTGCTGTCTGCCGAGATAAAACTTTTCACCGACAGTTGAGTTAAGATAAGGCGGGATTGCCATGCCGCGTTGGGCGGGGAGCCTGTAGGGCTGGATACACCTGTTGGTCGTCAGTCGGGCGAGCGGGAGCTGCAGTGTTGCCAATTCACCTGCAGTGCAGCATTGCCAGCTCGCTGTCTGACGTCGTAACTAGGCTTCAGGTACATGTTATATGAACTTTTGCACTGATAAACACTACTTTTCATTCTACAACTGTCAGCAGTGAGTATTTGTTAGGAATTACATCAGTTAAGAGGCTTGTTTTATTAAACAATTTAGTTCTTGCTGTGTTTGAGTTAACTTAAAAATTTATATATTTTTTTCCGAAAATATGCTGTGGTTAATCAAGAGTCGACTGAAATAAGTACAGTAAAAACGTTGACTATCTGGGTGCGGATTAACCACTAGGAGGATTATTGGTGCACTAGTGTGGCATTGTTATTGTTTAATATATGTATATGTTAAATTTTTTTAATGAATGTGTAGGCTTAAATGTTCTATCTACATTACTGGGTTTTTTGCTATAATCTACAAATGCACTCTGCTTCATATTTGAAAACATTAAACCTGTTACGCATTTGTTATAACAATGGCAACATACCTAAATACTTATGATGAGTGTGGTATCAGCCACTAGTCTGCCGTTGCTGGTGGGATGGGTGAGCGTAGGCCCCAAGCATGTGGGACGTATTAACTTACCCAATCCTCTGGAAAGTCCTGTCTTTACACTCAATTGCCAAGAATGAACAAATGCTCCCCAGTATTTCTGACTGCTCGTCCTCTGGTGTCCCTGTCCCCGCAGCAAGGGCAGGCTCGTCCTGCACCGGTAGTCCCATGGCTTCTCCGTCTGTCTCATGGCTAGAGGGGCGTCGTGGTTTATGTTGAAGTCGGGGCTGGAACCAGGCTGGTGCTGGCGTCGTGTTTGGGGGTGAGGGGTCTCCTCCATGCAGCTCTGTCGACAGGGCTCCCCCTCAATTGGTGGTACTCCCGCCTCGCTCATGGCCCGGGGTGGTGGTCAACGCCGGCATCTTGCACATTGTTCGCCTTCCTCTGGCTCCTCCACGATGGCTGCTGTTGTGTCTCCCTCTGAAATTTTGTGTGGGCCCCAGATCTCGCTGATCAGTAGGGGTGGTACCTGTTGTACCTCGTCATCTGGGTCTGTCACAATTGGCACTGAAAACATTTTCATGTTTGCAACTAGACAGTGAGTTTGTGCCCGTTTCACGACACAATTTATTACAAAATAAACAAAGGCATGTGTCGTATCACTCAAGCGGGTCGCCGACGGCAACGGGCCTGATAAAGCCAAGTATCCTTGTTACCCCCACACCCACAGTCGCAACACACGCTACTAATGGCAGATCAAACAGGGCACTCAAGGTACTACACTACTTTCATGAATACTCTCATGTAGGCGAAAGACAGAGATTTAATTAATGACCATTTGAACGGTACACATGTACGTATGGCAAACAAGTGAAGTTGACAGTTGCAATTAAACATATAATCAAAATTAACAATTGTGAAATAATGTGACGTCGCGGAGTTCCGCTCCCCTCGCGGCCGACATGGCACCAACGAGCAAAGCATACGGAAACTAAACGCTGAGAAAAGCTGACAAGAGTTAAACTAAGACAAAAGAAGGA
>PNEQ01028531.1:0-18073 GCA_003012365.1 Medauroidea extradentata
TCACCCTGAAAGTGCCTCCTATACCCTATCCATTCTAAGGTTGCTCCTAATACAGTCAAGTGAATGACAATAAAATTTTTTCACACCATAAATTTCATTTGAATTATTGGAAAATACAAGTTAAGTTTGTAACGGCACAATCACACTGTTAGGAGTGCAGACATAATTCAATTGCTTTGATTTACTTCGTTAGCAATTTTTATTTCCGCTGCAACCTTAGAGTGGACGGAGTATAGTCCTTGTTCTTTTCTACCTCCCTCCCCCCTTCCCCCTTTCAGGCGTGAGTCACCAGTCAACAATGCAGCTTCTAGGAGAGTACGGCCAGCAGAATGACAGGCAAAAGAAGCACGTTTGTTTCCTGTGTTCGACTGGTGTCGTGTAACTGGCAACTCATTGGGAGGAGAGAACAGACAGCAGACAAGGTCGCAGTGTCTGCATCCTCCCGTGCTACGTTGCCACATTTTGTGCACTGCACTGATGCCATACAACCGTCTGGCTGGCTGCATTGCCTGTCGCCGTGTATCACTCAACATCTTATCCTTAAAAATAATATTTAACTAACACGGCACCTGATTTTTTCCTTGGAAAAACTAATTGAAAAATAACTTTGCACTTGCGAAAATGACTCGACGACCATGTTTACAAATTTTCATTCGGGAGGAGGGTTAGTCATAATTACTATTTTGGGTGTGTTACATTGTTCATGAAATAATTCCACTTGCAAAACGTCTCGTATTCCTTTGAAAAGCTACTGGAAAATCACATTGCACTTGTAAAAATGACTCGGCGTGAAATATTTACATTTTTTTTCTGATATGTAGAGTGGTAAAACTTACCGTTTTGAGCTAAAATTTCTTAAAGATGTCTGTAAAATTCTCCCGCCTCTTAGAGATCAAAAACCATGCATTTATAAATTACAGTATTTGCCGACGTATAAGATTACTTTTGTTTTACAAGTGTCCCTACCCCATTTTTTTACCTCGCATCGCAGTTAGCCATTTGGCGATCGAAACATCTGGAGCGCGTGCCGAGATCCTTTGTCTCACCAGCTTTGTCTCGCCAACACATTGCTCTCGGGGAGACAAAACGAGGATCTAGGTACTAGATCCTTTGACTCGCCAGCACGAAACTCTCGAGCGGAGAAAACGAGGCTCTAGATACTGCGTGCAGTGATTTGTTTCACCCTAATCTCTGGTCTCGCCAGCACAAAACTTCCGGGTGGAGAAAACGAGGATCTAAGTCCCGTACCACACATTCATGTGTCTCGTGTTGGCTGGTTGATGACAACAGCGTACAGGAATGCGATGACTTTGCAAGCAGCTGCTGCAGCATTTGGCGTGCGGCCGGGAACTGACGATGTCGCCGGCCACGTGTTACCGTCGCTGTGCATTTCCTTGGCTCTTAGGCGCCCGGAGGGCAGTAGTGCCCATGTTATTGGTTTCTGTCTCTCCTATGATATTTATAAAACGGTAATAAATGCGTTATAAATATTTAAACAAAATATTTATGTTTCTGGCATAGGAAAAAAATATTTTTCAACCGGAATTCTAAAATTAATAATTAAATATTTTTCAAGATTTTGTACCTTAAAAACAATGACACGTCTTACGTGCGGGATCGTCGTATATGCCGGCAAATACGGCAGAAATAACAATCACATGCTGTGGTAAAGGCAACGTGTGGCAGACATCGAGCCCTGGAACAGGGAAGGGGAAGCGCAGAGTTGCCGACAGCCTAGTAGCGTGATGCGCGCTACTTGCAGTACAGTGCTTGCTAAGAAAAACGCAGCGTATAACGACCAAGAGAAAATGCAACAAACTTTTTTGGTCCAATTATTTCATACTATTATTCCCTTTTTCAATTCGAATGCTTAATAGTTCTTGAAGACTGCTGTAAATATGGGTGCAGAAACACCAACTTTGTAACCTTTAAAAAAAAAAAAAAAACTTTGAAATTTGATAATTCGAAATTATGTAATTCGAAGTACAAAATTTCGGTCCCGAGCCCTTCGAATTAACGAGGTTTTACTGTATTACCAAATCCGGACAGCCTCCTGACCTCAACCTCAGATAACATACTTGTACTTCAAAATTTCCGCCGCACCTTAGTTTGCCCTCTGGCCGCTAGGTGCACTGATTACCAACCACCATCGTTGGCGCACCAGACAATAGACTTCAGTATGTCTCCATTCGTCACCTGATGAAGCCGATGTAGTCGGCGAAACGTTGTGGCCGCACTTCTGTGGAGAAACGTGTTCGTCCATCTATGTGTATGTGCTTTCTATCTGCAAGTGCCACTGTAAGTACTTGTACTACCCTCTATTTTATAAATTGTAATTACTTCAGTGAAATTATCATTCAAGAAATTACAAGAAATTTCTAAATGTTTCAACACTTGAACTAAACTTGTAGGTCCTCGAGTCTCAGACTTTTATAATGCACCGTCACAACTAAAGTTAACCACAGTAAACTGTTGAGTTTACATATTAAACAGTAGTACCCTCCTTGAAGTGACATCTCTTCTCAGGTACCATAAATATTATAACAATTTTTATAATAAATAGACAGGACTGCGAACAGTTACGATTCATATTTTTACAACTAATTTTATTTATAAATTGCGAGGTCAGTAAAGTAGTTGAATAAGGCTGTATAAAATATGCTGTCATTTCATTCTTACATACACCATTCAATGTAACTTTATATCTTTACAACTAACTACTTTATCATCTAGTAAAGTGTGACGTCTGTTTAAATGTAGTTAATGCTCACTAAATGTCAATTGGCATTTGCTTCTTTTTCTTCAGTTTGAATTTGATGTTGACCAAAAGCTTCAGTAAAATTTACTGTAGTAATGTTATAACAGTAAAAAGCACAATTTTTTCATAATTGTCAAATTATTATACAGGTTCGTGTACAAATATGTTACAGTATTGTGTTGGATACACAAGGTAGAACCTCGTACTGAACTTCGCTATCAAAACAGCTCTACAAAAAGTGTACAGACTTACAACATGCATCTCACAGTCTTGTAATACAGTGAACCCTCGATAACTCGGACTAAAAGGGGGGAGAAGCTGTCCGAGTTACGATTTGTCCGTGTTATCGAGGGGTGTCCGGAGAGGTGGGGTAATCAGTCATTAATCACAAGAAATGCGAAGAAATTAGTACGCTATTATTTCTACAAGCAAAAGAGGCTGCTATAAATACTGTTTTGTACGTAACTATCGTATCAAGTTACGGGGAAAATTAACGTAACGTGGAGGACTATGAAAGAATGTCAAACAATGTGGGCAGTCATTTCTTTATTTATTTTTTATGCTGCTACTTCTGGCTGAGCCTTTTTTTTTTTATCTCTGTGCTAGAAGTTGGTACCAGGGACCCTTCTATCACATAAAAGTTTTCGTCTGGCTGGCGACAGCCAACGTGCGTGCAGGTGTGAGAGAGATACAAAATGATCGTTGGAGATAAGCTAGGGAGTTTGCGAGCGGAAGTAGTCAAGGTCAACCGGTACAGTCTCGTGCAATACAAACGCCGCACGTGACCACACGCATCTCACACAAGATGTTTACATTGAAAAATACCTTACGTCCGTATGTCACAGCGTAGGGGCAGCAGCCAGCTGCTAGCCTGATAGTTACTCTACCCTCCTACAAAGTTACAAAGGTATAAAATTAATTTTCCTCGTATAAGTACATGAATAAAAACGGTACTGTAATTAACAATCCTTCTGGGTCACTGTACATTATGTGAACACATTTCAACACTACTAATTTGAAAATTTAATTTTATGTATGTAAATTGCATCATAGAACACATAATTTACAGCTGTATTCTTACACAAATAGTCATATTATATAGCAATAAAATTTTAATCATGTTCAACAGAGTTACCGTATTTACTAGCATAATCGCCGCATATTTTCGACCAAATTTTAGGCCCAAAAAATGAGGTGCGGCCATTATAAGGGGTTTTCAAAAAATTACCTTCTAAATTTTTTTTAGTGTAGAACATAACAAGTGTACATTTTTTCTATATTTACTCGTTCATAACGTGTACATTTCTTCTAAAATAAAGAAAAAGATTTTGTCGGTGTATAGTAAAATGGAAAAATTAAGATTACAAAATCTTGTTAATCCATTCACGTGCGTTACTCAATGAAAATCGTTAAAAATGATCCCGCATAAGACGTTTACATTTTACGCTCCATTACATGTACGCTATTATTTCCCGTGAAGTAGTTTATAAACAAATCCGATTCACGCTTAAAACGTTACAACTCTCTAGACGCCGTTACGTTATCAACAGAGCATCATCAACAAGCGAGCGTGACTCATCGTGTCCGGCTTGGGCATGGATGATGTGTTGTTCTTTCACCACCCACATCGGCTCTTGAAAAGATCGTTGTTAAAGGGGCATAAAACCCTCTCACCAATTTTTCTACATTGCAATGCAAAGCAATAATTTTTAATTTTTCTTTTTAATGTCCAGGACAATTTGTTTTGCAACCCTGAATTCATTGTACATACCAGAACAAAATAATTTTCCGTTTATGTGTCATTATAACTCACAGTTAGTTACCGTCATTTCACAAGCACCATGCTGAAATGTTTATTTACGACACACGTGCGTGCCTGGCTCGCTGGACGAAGAGGGAGGAAAGATAAAGAAGTGAGAGGTCGGCCTGTTGCGTTGCATCTTTACTCACGCGTCGCGCGCCTCGCTAGCAACATTTTACCACATGGAACTTGCCAGATATTTACTGTGGGATTATTAAAGTCTAAGTAGCGATGGACGACTTCGTTATAAAGTTTAATACTGTTCTAAAATATAATGTGATGAATTTAAATCCAGCAGAAACGATTTTTATGTCTTTTAACCAAATAATAATTAATTAAAAATTTTAAAAATTTTTTAAAAATTCTGTCCGAGTTATCCGAAGTCCGGGACATCGAGGTCCGAGTTATCGAGGGTTCACTGTATTTACAGTTGTATAGCAAGGTTAGTAGTTACAGCAAACATGTTCATTTATTGGAATTCATTGTTTGTGTGGCATACAGATATTTTTTGTTCAAAAATATCCTTAAAGATGTCGACTTCCGGTACATTTACCTCAACAGATAAAAACTTACACACACACCCGACCACGTAACATAGTGAATCACAATACCTGCTCCCCGCTGCGCAGGGAAATAAAGTTGACAGAGCAGAACTGGGGGCCCGGGCCAGCACTGTCGCAGAGCACCACAAGTGGTCGCTTGTGAGAGAACACGTCACTGACACCAGGCGTGGTGCGGGGCGTAGGCAGGATACGTAAGGTGCGCACTACACCCTGCCTAGAAGACAGAACCTCTGTGGCTTCCCCACTGGCCGGGATGGCCCACACCTGCACACACAAGTACACTGCATGGCCTCCTCAAACACCACGACTACGTAGAACACACAATATCAGCCTAATATACGTACTGGCGTCCAGTGTAATAAACAATCAAGGTAGTGAAGAGACTGGAATCCAACGTCAATCACAATCAAAGTGGCCTCTTAGACAGACTGTGTTTGTGTACGTCAAGCTGAGCTAACCAGCAATATCACCTTCAGCATAGACCACTCAACATTATCATTATTATTTTCCTTAGATGACTTCAAGCAGTGATCTAATCATATTATTCATGGAAAGTTTCATTTCAAGTCCAAGTCTAATCCAGTACGCACTGTCCCTGATGCTGCAGGCTGACAGGAAATTTTTCATCATTTGAATTCCAACAAATGTGTTTTCAACAAGTTTTGCTGAATTTATCTTCTCAAAGCAACACACTTTGAAGTGTGTGTAAATTTCGTAGAAATTACATATGTAACGTGATTTAAAGAAATAATCACAACTCACTGTATTGTATTTCAAGTACAGGTAGTGAGGGCCCTTAAGATACATAAGTACTAGACCTGAACTCGGGGGCGCTCGAACATATTTCATTTGAGGAGGTACAAGGTGTCGTAGATCTACATTTTGGGTTGGGGGGGGGATGATTTTTTTAACATAATTGGTCTGGTGCCTGGGCCATAATCAGATGTGGGGGATCCGGGGCTCCTTCCCTGGGAAAATTTCAGTTCCAAAGTGCAAAAAAGTGTTATTTAAACATTTTTAAAATCTAAACGTTGAATATAAAACGTGCAAAATCTTTACACATATTTTAAAAAGTGTAAATTATAATTTTATACCATGAACTTAAAAATTATAAAATAATTTATACAAACAACATTAACTAAACATAATTGCTTCACTTAATTGAGGAATAATTTTCTGATATTCTACATGCTTTGAAATCACAGGCCACGTACAAATATTACTATATTGCAAACAACTCAATAGTGCATACAAATTTTATTCAACTTTCGCAGTAATTTACATTAAATTTTAGAATTTCCTGAATATATTTACAAAAATCTCCATGTGTTTAATTAAGAATACAATTTTATTTAAACTTGTCATAACTGCCACAATTAAGTTATAGTTGTGTGCACAAAGACATTCAACAAGAAAACAAAAGTTAATTGCCTCAATCAAAGCAAACATTTCATCAAATTACTATAGCTTGTCGTCGTACCAGGCCACAGGCCAGGTGGAGTTGCACCTGGTCGCGGCAGGTGTTCGCAGAGTGTGTCAGTGGCAGGTGTGCACTGGTTGGTAATGGCAGATGTGCGGTACTTGAGTGTGTGTGGCGGATCAGTGACGGTGGCAGGGCGTGTGTGAACTTGACACCGACGTGCGACACCTGCCATCCCAGCCGCCGCACGGCCATCTGCCAGTGCAGGACTCATGGTTTCGCCGCCCCCACCCTCTACCAGCTCATCAAGAAGGAGTCTGGAAGCAGCGGCCGCGACGGACGGAACGAGAGAGACGTGGTGCGCTTCGGGACTCTGATTCGTCCACCAAGAAATGTAACGCGCATGTGCAACTATCCGGCAAAGTGTTTTACTTTGTTTCGCCATTTGGAACTGGCTCACTTAATGCCCTAGGGTATGGGGGTGTGGACTGCCCCATAAGTGTCCATGTACGGTGTAGTTTTCTCCAGATCCTCCCTGCTTTTCCCGATATGCAGCTGTTTCGACTCGCCAGGTGAGAGAGGGGCACGCCTGCATGAACAGAACACGAACCATCGAGCCTTGTGTTCCCGGCTACACGCTTAACCAGGTGGCGCCCAGATCATTCCGACGCAGCACCGTTCCTTCCTCACTCTCACCGGACACAGCGTCAACCTACCTAGAAATATTATTGAATCTCAAGGTCATTTACACTTTCCGTTGCTCGAGCTTGGAACAATTTACCAACCATCTTGAAAAGGTCGCCAACACTCCCAGCTTTTAAATGAGGTGCGCACACACACACACACACACACACACACACATACATACATACATAAGTAAAGTTGAAACTTGAAAACTAGTACCAATGTTAGGTCATGTGGTTGGAATTAGTAATGTATGTATGGATATGTTTAAACTCATGCAAATATTATTTAACAGATTAAGTAGTTACTGTGTTTTACTAACTTAAATTGCCACAGGTAGTTTTTGCTTGGCCTTTATTTTAAACATAGACCTCTATTGTTAACCTTAAGTGTTCTTTAAAATGTTTCAGATTAGTGTTCTGTGTTGTTAGCAACAGCTGACTTGACGTAACGTTGGAAGTTAAGGTGTTCTCATTTTTGTACGTATTATTATTTTTGTGTTTGGAATTATTTAAGTGCAAATGTAATATGGGGTGGATTGTAGATGGTTATGTGAAAGTGAAGACAAAATGCCTTAACTTCGCAATTCTAAATGACGTAAACAATATACTAATACAGTACTTTACCCGTTTCAAAATAATTTACAATAATTGAAAATGTACTTTAAAACCTAGATTCAAACAAACTCTTGTTGATATTAATATGTTTGGATACCAAACTTGAATTAAGAAATATATTTCAACATCATCAGTAGTGGAGTCTGTACTGTATTCAGTCACATAATGCCCAAAATTCTTCCTCCGTATTTCTTTATTTCTAAAATAACAAAAGCAAATGCCTTTCAGTGAACAGCAGGATAATTGCATGCAAGGTACTGTAGTAGTAATAATATTAATAATCAATAACAGGGTACAACCTTAGGAGCAGTGTATATTTTGTGCTTGCTGAGTAATTTTAACTAACAGTATAATTAATAATCACAGATCTTGTTCTCACATAATTTGCACAGAGTACATATCAAAATTTAGTTATTTAAGAATTAGTTTAAATTTACATTTTGAATTTGACCATAAAGCTCATGGGCACAATATGTGCAATGCCCCCCCCCCCCTCCTTCTCCCTGTTGTTCATCAATGTTCTGTGTGGTCGGTTGTGTTAGCACGCAAGGGATCCTCATATTCTTCTTACTGTAACTGATCACTGGAACTCTTTAGTATAAATTTTTATGCCAGAACCCTTTATTTTACATAACTCCCTCACATACACAATGTATCACTACATGGTTTTTCTGACCAGAAACCAGTTTAGGCTTATATGTCACAGCCAGCACAGGCATTTTGAACATAGCACACACACTGCAGCCGTGGGCTACTTCGAGTCATCCTTTCAGGCAACGAATGTTAACTACTGTATCATTTTCTCTTCCTGCAGGGAAGTATTTTAGTACTACATTTTACTGTCTGTGACAAGCAAACCTGAGAACACTGGATGTGTATTAGCAGTATATTACCTGGACAGTATCCTCATGCATAGTACTGGATTACAGAACTACATAGAAATTGCTTACCTCTTTCTTTTAATAAGTCTGCGTGTGTGTGCGTGCGTGCATACATATGTGTGCGTGTGAACTCCAGGCTCAAACATAGAGTGAAGAAGGTAAGCAATCAACACTGCCCCGAGGTACACCAGCAAACCCTATATGCCCTAAGATATCAGTTCACATCTTGGCTGGGCCAAATACCTGGGTGGCACCCCCTATGTTATAATAAGGTCACTTTCAATCGACCTAAGGGGCAGCAGGGTGTCAAATTACTAATACTAGTAGCAACTTAATCCTTGGCCTGTGACATCCAGACTACAATGTTATTGCTCAACAGTTAGGATAACAATACATACTCTGCGGCTACAGTCACTAAGTTACGCAGAGGGGTTGGGTTCCACAAACAGAACAGTTCAGTCGTTGCTTGGCGTTTAGACATCTTCACGTCAACCCAAGTCCAAACCTAGCACATCCATAAGAGTAGTTGAATTCACACCATGGAGTGCTAATATTAACACATAGATGCTCGGCCCACAATCTGCTTATTTGTTATAATTCATGTAGCTAGAACTCTGTGTTACTGCTATTTCAATCTTTCACGGCTTGTATTTATTTACACATGTGTATACTATGTGTGTTTTTATTGCAGCCACAATATTTTTTTGAAAGGGAAAAAAATATTTTAACTACCAGACACATGTTTATCAAAGACTCTAAAGGCCTCAAATATTTATAAAACAGCAAAATACATTAACTTTATACTAATTCAAAGTGTTTATGAACATTCTGCAGCAGAGTGAATTTTGTTGTGACCAGGATAGTTCTGTGCAGTTCAGAGAAACAAGTGGGTGTTGCTACCTTCAGATATAGTCTCCCTTCCAGCATGGCCATCTTCACACCACACACTAACGGGACTTTAAGCTTCCCCCCCCCCCCCGGTATATAAGGCAGGCCTGCGACTTGTTCTTCACCTGTCTAGGGCTCGGGTCTCCTCTCGCTGAGCAAGCCTAGGCACCCTCCTCTCCTCGAAAGTGTTATTTCCTGAAAAGGAAACCTAAGACCGCCCAACTACAAACCACTCAGGTTGTTTCCTGAAAAGGGAACTGAAACCTGATCCTGCCTACACCCTATGTCTAGCTAACTTGTGAGCAACCGCGACATCCTAGCCGCACTGGCAGTTTTGGGAATGTACCCCTCATCGCACTTAGTATGGCCACCACGTGGCACCTCTGTCTTCTACCGGAAGCAGTAATGTAACTGTAGTAAATCCAGGTGCAAGGCTCCATAATCAGCAACGACATGGTCAGAGCTATTGTGGTGAATCATGTGACTTGTAACCAGCGATATAAAACATAATCAAATGTATTGTGAACTTATAAACTTGCACAGCCAATCAATACTTGTAGTCAGTAACTTATTACTCTAAATCTGTGAAGCCAATATGTGACTGTAACAGTGAATTGTGTTGTAAACTTGTGATTATTTTCCTACAGTATAATTCTACTAAAAGTGAACTCTCGTGTGAACTTCTTCAAAGTGTAACTAATGTTGAAAGATGCTATTTTGAACATGGACATAACTAACGAGGAGCGTGAATTAATTGAAGTTCAGAAATGTCAGTCTCCACAGCAGTGCAGGCAAGCATGCACTCAGAGTAAATCTATCCCTGTGGGAGTAATTCCCCCACTAGAGAAGACAACCGGTCACAAGCCCTCTCTCGCTGAATTGTGCCGCAAATACAAGGCGCAGGACAAAGAGAACCAACCACCAAAACGCAAGCACGATAATTCCTGCCGCACCTAAAGAGACATCCATTGGCTCTCACAGCCAATAACAGTCCATTGAAATCACCGCCTAAATCTAAGCCAGCCCCTCATCCGAGGGTCCAGCAGTTAATTAACGAAGCTCGGCAGGAGACCAAGCTGCTTTCCAAATGCAAATGCCACCTTCTCAAGCAGTTCTTTTAAAGGTGAATGGACGTAAATAACTTTCCCCAAAAATTACATAGGAAAAAAATCCACTGCACTCTGTAATTACGATCGTGTATTGGGCCCATAACCCCCACCCTCTAGGTCACATGGTAAACTCCACTCTCAGGGACCGTAGTCTCATGCCAGCTAGACGGGCTTGACCTTCACTTCTCGAGGTACACTGCATCCAGTAAAGTGCGGCAACGTGGCAGATTTTGTGTGCATAAATGTCTAGTGTATATGTACTGCAGTGTGTATGTAAATACATAATAAGATTAAATATAAGAAATAAATACAGTATGTGTATGTTTTATATATACTGCATGTACTTGTGTAGATGTAGGCGAAACCTGCTTGAAATGGGTGGAAGTGAGAGGAAAAGCATGAGAAGGTGGAATACAGAAGCAAAATTTTTATAAACGTAATATGTAATGATATGTTTTCATTGGTAACAAAATAATGTTTAGAATTGCTGGCACAACTACACCATGAAAGAATAACTGATATAAATATATGTTCAGCTTGAGTAATCTGTAAAAATAGTGTAATTCAATAAATATCTAATCAACATTCATTGCTCCAGACAAGAAAGCTTATACTATCTGCTGACAACTGGCCACTGATAAGAGTGTGCACAGCCTACATTTCTAAGTGCAACAAATATTTCACAAGAAATACTGTTATTTAGTTAATGCATTGCATTTCCTTTTATTTGGGACTCCAATAAACTTATTTGTAAACTAAAGATGTTCAATACTTATATGATTAAAATACATGGTTATCCATTACGGGCTTACAAATAAAGAATGTCATCTGTATACAGTATGTGCCACTTGAGTTGGTAGTTGGCAACTTTAGGAAAGGTGGAGGGCATGCCATGAATCTGAGCACTAAGTCGAGGCACAGTATACTCCGGATTGAAAACACTGACCCCAAGTACATCAAGCATTTAAATAGAAAATGGTAGTAGTAATGAATGCCTATCCTCTCACTCACCAGCTGCCAACTTAGAAGACGCGGCTATGCAGTACTCTCATATTGTTGCTAACTGCCTTAATATAAGCAATACCTTTTTAAAACTATATAATTTACATATGTGAAAACGTAATATACTTACACATTATTATAATGAAGTTCATACCACTCATGGACTATCACTTCTATGCTATCACTATGTATTCAAAGTACAGTACTTTCAACTTCCAAATTTTGGAATGCATATACGTATTACTCTATCAGATGCCTGGTCACAAAAAACGAGGAAGTTGTATCTTTTATTTTACGAACCTGACAGGACTTCCAGAGTGGTTCAATGTACTGTACTTGCTACGAGTTACAACACCTGGATAGCAAAAAGACTAAATGACCCTACAATTTGACCCAGCTCCGCAAATATAAGAAACCAGTATTTGATTCAGTTGAAAGGAAGAACTAGTAGTAATGTTATGTGACTTCAGATAGAGAAAGATATGTGATATCAATTATGGATTCTGTACCAATGGTATGGACATTAGCAAGTAACGAAGATGTTCTATTATTTTGTAGTGATAATTTATAATTTTTAAGGCATTTTGATGATGTTGCATGCTTAGATAGCACAGATATCTATTATAACATCACATGACGTGAGATAGTTGTGTCACTAATGCCAGTTTTACTCTTATCAGTACAACGGGAACATGAATCTCAAGCCAACATGTGATTTCCTGACTGTGACTTCGATGTTATAAATGGTTCTAACAATCACTACATCATATGGATAGAGTTTATCTGGAATTACTAGTTTTATGAGAAGTACTGAATATCGCTGAGAGCATCAGTGTTCAATCTAATATACAATTAACAAGGAGATATTCAGATCTACACAAGAGATTCAGATTGGCCTAATACCATACGACTACATGTTAGTATATTCGAGTTAATTATTTACCTAATCTCTAAGAATGATACATTGTACTGTGTAAAAATAATATCTATCCTGAATGTAAACACTGATTTTGCAACAGTGACTGATTCTGTCTAAGTATTATTGTTTGTTGTTAGCGATGGTGTCATATTATTGTATTTTTCTGTGAGGTTTACTTTGTGACAATTTGAAAAAATAAACACTGTTTTTTGCATTTGCAAGTTTTAAATTCTCAATTTAACTCACAAAGACATGTAACTGCATCACAGACTGATTTTAATTTTGTTACCGTTGTAGTGTACTCAGCCAAGGTTGGCAATAGTTATTCTTGTATCTTGGATTGTGTATTGGCAAGTCGAGCTACTCTGATGAAGTTATAGTAAATGTTTTACACACTAACAATGTACTACCGCAAGTAGTACTACATTGCCAGGCGGCAGAAAGAAGCAGGCAACAAGCAACGCAAATGCAACAAGGTAAGACAAAGGAACAAACACACACAGCAGACGAAGCAACAACACCCGTAGATATACTGCGGCGAGGTAAATGTGGCTTCAAGGGAGCTTCAAAAGCAACACAACAGGAACAAGAAACTAAAGTAAGTCATGAACGGGAAAAATTTCCCACCAGTGCATCAAACTGTCGTAACTGTGGAAGAAAACATCCTCCTCTGTAATGTCCAGCCTATGGAAGAAAGTGCTCGAAGTGTCTGAAATATAATCACTTTGCTGTTGTGTGTCGCAACCAAAAATACATGCATGTGATTAGTACAAATGAAAGTGAAAGTTCCACTGAGGACAGAGACGATACTGCATTCATGTATGGAATCACAATAAACCAGGGACCTGGGGGTGTTAAAGAAGTATATCTCATAGGAACAAGTAGGGCTAAAGGTTGGCAACAGGTAGTAAAGGTAGAAAGCACGAAAGTCAATTTCAAACTAGACACAGGAGCTGCCGTCAACACCACGCCAAGGTATGTAATTGATGAGATGTTACCAGACGCAACATTAAGGCCAACAAGCATCACACTTGAAGCATTTGGAGGATCAGTAATAAAACCAGAAGGTATTGTAAATTTAAAATGTGAGGTAAAGGGACGAAAAGCTGAATTGAAGTTTGTTGTCGTAAACCTGCGGACAACACCACTGCTGGGCCTGCAAGGATGTGAAGAACTGGAACTGGTGAAAAAGGTACTGTCAATTGGGAGCCAAGAAGACAGCAAAACTAGTGAATTTATAAAAAATAATATAGACATATTTGAAGGCTTGGGGAAATTCCCAGGAACTTACACGATCCAGATTGAAGACGGTGCCAAATTAATGAATGAACCCCCGAACAGAATTTCAACATCAATGAAACACAAGTTTAAAAGTACAATGGCAGCAATGGAAAAAAGGAAAGTAATTGAGAAGGTAGAGAACTCAACCCGGGAACACTGTATTAGTCGGTTGGTGACAATAGAGAAACCTATTGGTGAATTAAGATTCTGCTTTGACCTACAAGACCTAACAAAACTATCACAACGCAGCATCATCTCTTACCGACTGTATCGGAAGTAGCAGAAACACTGGCATTTAATGAATAATTCACAGTTCTTGACCTCAAAGACAGCTATCACCAGACTGAGTTGGATTAAATTTCAAGTAATCTGTGCTGCTTCTCAACACCATATGGTGTGTACAAGTTCAAAAGGTTGCCCTTTGGCGTAAGTTGTGCAAGTGAAACATTTCAAAAACCAATAGAATATCACTTCAACGACATCCCTAATGTCCTGACAAATGAAGATGATCTGATTGTGTACGCTAAAACAGAAGAGAAACATGACACTGACACCAGTGTCAGGGGTAAAAAGGGTAAAAGAAAACAACATCAAGTTCAATGTCAAAAAAGTGCAATACAAGGAAAATTAGGTGTTGTACGTTGGCTTCAAATTCAGCAAGCATGGAATGGGAATAGGTGAGGAACGAGTGAGAGCATTGGCAAACCTGCAAGTTCCAACATCGAAGAAGGAACTCCAGCGCTGTATGGGAATGTTCAACTTGTACGACCGTTTATTCACAACATGTCGACAGTAGCATCTCCACTACGGCAGTTACTGTCAGACCAGGTAAACTATCAGTGGCTGCCAGTTCATGAAATTGCATTCAACGAGATCAAAACGTTGATATCCAATGCTCCAGTGCTGGCGAACTTCACACCGAACCAGGAAATTGTTATTCAGTGTGATGCAAGCAAAGATGGAGTAGGATGCCTGTTACTCCAAAACCAGCATCCAGTAGCATTTGCATCTGCTAGCATATCACCAGCTGAACAGAACTACTCACAGTCAGAAAAGAAAATGAGGGCCATAGAATATATCCTAACAAAATTCCACAACTACGTGTATGGTTACGAGGTAAATGTGATGACAGATCACAAACCCCTTGTAGCAGTGATGAATTAAGCCGATACATAAAATAGGATCATCAGTACTACGAAGACTACGGCTGAAAATACTGAAGTACAAAATAGAAGTGAAGGGTCTCAAATGTATGTTGCAGATCTGCTATCTCGCTCGTATCTTCAGGACTGTAGAGATGATGACCTAGAAATGAATGAACCAGGGCACGAACTGGTGCGGGACTTACCAATATCAGAACAGAAAAAAGATTTATTCAGCAAAGAAACTGCAGATGCTATAGAACTAGTGACTCTCAAAGAAATGTACCACACAGACTGGCCTGAGCATAAGAAACATGTTCCAGAATGCATCAAGTGGGCCTGGCAGATCAGAAATGACATATATGTGGATAGTCAACTAGTGTTCTACAATGATCAACTCATGGTACCAAAACAGTTGAAGAATCTAGTACCCAAGCTACTCCATGAAGGTCACGACGGAAGAGACAAGACAATAGCGAAAGCCAAGACAGTTTATTATTGGAGACAAATGTACCTATTCTGACATTGCATTTCAAAATTAATATTAAACAAAAGCAAAGATCATCACAAGGACTTTCGAGACATACTCAGTGAATACAGGAACACACCACTCTCAAGCATAAATATATCACCATGTCAGCTACTAATTAATAGACAAATAAAGACATTATTGCCAGTGACATACCAGGCATTACAGCCTAAAGTAGAAATGGAGGTTCACAAGAAAATAACAGCAAACCAGCAGAACTACAAAAAGCAGTACGAGCAAAGAGCTCGCAGAGCATCAAGTGAATTCACGGAAGGAGACACTGTGGTTGTGAAAACAAGTAATAATGAAGTTTGGCAGCCTGCTACAGTGGTGAAGAAGTATGATGCACCAAGATCCTACACAATAAGGAATGCTAACGGCAGACTAGTGAGACGTAATGAAATACACCTAAAAAAACTCCAAGAGCACAGAAAATACCAGTGAATGCATCAATCTAACCAACCAGATAACAGCAAACAACTAAAATGCTGCTGGATGCTGTAGGGAACAGGTGTGTGTGGAAACCAAGAGGGCAACAAACAGTCAGGTGAAGGGATGTAGCGAGGGGTAGCCGAACAGTGCCATGAACAATGTGAGTTGGGTTTCAAAGGTTTTGCAAATGTGTTGCAGTGTGACCTAGAAGACACATACACTTGTAGCTCAGGAAAAGGAGAGAACACAGGGGACACAGGTATGAGGAAAGACAAAACAAGTGCCTTGTCAAAAAAGCCACCAAATGAGAACATTGATCAGAGAAGAGTAACAAGGTCAGGGCGTACAATAACAGCTCCCAGTAGGATGAATATGTGAAGCAGACTTGGTATTAATTACTGAAATGTATTTGTATGTCATGTACATGTTTGAAACAGACTCTGTATCAGTTAGAGAAATGTATCTGCATGTTATGTATATAATATAAAAGGGTATGTGTTGTAGTGTACTCAGCCAAGGTTGGCAATAGTTATTCTTGTATCTTGGATTGTGTATTGGCAAGTTGAGCTACTCTGATGAAGTTATAGTAAACGTTTTACACACTAACGATGTACTCATTAATTGTAAGAACGACACAATGAGACCACTTAAACAATTACAGTAGAACTCTGTTATAACATTTTTCAAGGAACCTGTGAAAAAAAAGTGTTATATGCAGGAAAATGTTATAAGCAGTAATCAGTATTTTTACACCAATAAATGGATATTACGCAAAAGTAACTTAAAATTTGATAGTTTATGCAAAGTAAATAGGCCTATAATGAGATTAAATGAGGCTGTAGTTACTGTGCCATCAGAAACATATTGAATACATACATTGTGTGTATAATAGAGGCTTTCCCACTTGTCATCTGTAGGTTCATGATCGTCATATTCAGGATCACAGTCTTTAATATCACTCTAATGTACACTTATGATACTTTCCCAGACATTAATCTGCTTTTTACAGATGTTTTAGTCAGCAACTAAGTTATTTTATCTAAAATAATACAATTAAGAAAAATTTTACCTGAGTTGTGGTTAGTGTCTGAGAAAAAGTGATGTTATATGCAGGAAATGAAAATATCAGTGTTGTTATAAGCAGGAAATGAAAGCATTATGTTTTATGGAAAAAAGGTAGGACCAAAGAATAGTTACGTAATATGCAGGAAAATGTTATATGTTGGAATGTTATTATATTGTATTGTTCAAACAGTGATTTATGTGCAGTACTGTTGCCCAAATTTGTACGAAGTTCAATCACCTGAGTCTAGGGTCTGGCCAATTAAAAGAGCATGTTAACATGTAAGTGTCAATTAATTATCATAAAAATGTTTTTTTCTTAGAATCAAGGAAGTGAGATGTATTCAAAGTTACAGAGAAGTGGGGAAATTGTATGTGTGACAGCATGTCAGCCATGAATACAGTGATGTGTTGTGAAGATACATAGCATAGCAACTGTATACTACAGCACACAAACACTTGCCTTAGTTATGTGTCAAGTGATGTACTGTGAAGATAAATAGCGTAGCAACTGTATACTACAGCACACAAACACTTGCCTTAGTTATGTGTCAAGTGATGTACAGTGAAGATACATAGCGTAGCAACTGTATACTACAGCACACAAACACTTGCCTTAGTTATGTGTCAAGTGATGTGTTGTGAAGATATATAGCATAGCAACTGTATACTACAGCACACAAACACTTGCCTTAGTTATGTGTCAAGTGATGTACTGTGAAGATAAATAGCGTAGCAACTGTATACTACAGCACACAAACACTTGCCTTAGTTATGTGTCAAGTGATGTATTGTGAAGATATATAGCGTAGCAACTGTATACTACAGCACACAAACACTTGCCTTAGTTATGTGTAATGATGTGTTGTGAAGATACATAGCGTAGCAACTGTATACTACAGCACACAAACACTTGCCTTAGTTATTGTCAAGTGATGTGTTGTGAAGATACATAGCGTAGCAACTGTATACTACAGCACACAAA